>CM029610.1:34108463-34158463 GCA_017311315.1 Dendrocalamus latiflorus
CAAAACAAACTATGTAACATAAAATTTTTAAACAAAAAAATCATCATCAGCTACTTGCCCAGAACCGTGCACTGGTGCTACATATCCATCATCAATGTAGGTGTCCTCATCATCTTCTTCATCTGCTAATCCAATATCATTTGGTTCATCTATGGATTCAGCAATCGCTTTTTGAATTACAGAAGCATCACCAGTAACACCTTCTATGTCAGACCTTCTCCAGTTCATCAAGACTTCATGGCTGCCTGAAGCAATCATGTCTTGCACTCCCACATCCAGTGAGTCAAGATCGATTCCTCCCTCGCTTTCTGAATTTGCCGATTCCGGCATGGCAAATAAATTTCTGGGTTTCATTCTTACAACAGTGCGCCAGTCTGGTTTCTTTGCGCCGTTCACATAAAACACCTGCTCAGCTTGTGTACCCAGAATATAAGGCTCATCTAAATAACGCAATCGAGTTGTATCGATATCAATAATTCCATACCGATCCCTTTGGTACCCTCTTCCTTTGTTCTTGTCGGCAGCAGGAACATCGAACCAGTCGCACTGAAACAGTATCACTTCCTTACCAAAAGGAAAATCTAGTGCGATAATCGTTTTAATCACGCCATACCAGTCAATATTGCCAGAACTGCCATCTCCTGAAACAACAACACCACTGTTCTGTGTGTTAAGGTTCTGCTCTATCTGAGCTGTACGAAAAAAAAATCCATTGATGAAGCATCTGTTGAAAACACGTGCTCGTTGGTCTGGTCCTTGTGAAAGACCATACATCAGATCACTTGTTCCTCCTTCTTCATTAAGTTTGCTGATCTGCAACCAGTAATAAACCATTTTAGTTCTGTACAGAATTGTCAGTTAGTCAGCAAATATACAAAGAAAAAATTCCAACTCACTGTGCGCTCAAACCAGCCTACAAATTGTTGCTGGTGTCGTTGCTCAACACTCCGAGTACTGATTTTTCTAAGTTCATCCATATGCTTACTACAATATTGAAAAAGAAGGCTTCAAGTAAATAAAATTAAATAAAACTTGGTAATTCATACAAGCAGAATATGTATTTTTAAATAATATCTTACTTGATCCACGGAATGACCTCATCACAGTTTCTTAAGATGTAGTGCCTCATCCGCTGCAGCGCAATCGGAGTCAGTGTCTCGATAGTAAATTCTTTCTTGGTATAGTCAATGTTGGCAAATATGCTTAGACCAGATGGTGGTTCATTCACTGTGGCAGCTTCATGGCGCTCTGGACGATTAACCTTGGTTTCGATGTCTGCTAGGAAGCGAGAGCAAAATGTCATGCACTCCTCTGATATATACCCCTCGGCTATTGAACCTTCAGGGTGTGCTTTGTTCCGCACGTAGCCTTTAACAGTACGTAGATATCTCTCAATTGGATACATCCATCGATAGCACACTGGTCCTCCAATTTTAGCCTCTTCAGCTAGATGAACTGGCAAATGCACCATGATATCAAAAAAAGATGGTGGGAATATCATCTCAAGCCGACAAAGGGTTTCACTAATCGAGGTGCTTAATTGTTGTAACTCTTCAGCACTCAACTCCTTTGAACATATTGCATTGAAGAACCTACTAAGCTGAATCAACGGGATAGCAACATCTTCTGGCAAAATGTTTCGAACTGCTATGGGTAATAGTTTCTGGAAAATAATATGGCAGTCATGAGATTTGAGTCCAGACACCTTGCACCTGCTCACGTCCACGCTCCTCTTGATGTTGGAGGCATAACCATCAGGCATCTTCACACCTTCTAGAAATTTGCATAAGTATGTCATCTCATCCTTACCCAGAGAGTACAGTGCTGATGGCACTGTGTATTTTTCATTCTCCACCACGAGATGTTGATCCTTCCTAATGCCCAAATGTTCCATGTCTAGCCTAGCCTTCTCGCTATCCTTTGATTTCCCTGCCATGCAAAGCAAAGTCCCCAGTACGCTCTCACAAATATTTTTCTCGATGTGCATCACATCCAAATTATGCCTTACAAGCAAATTTTCCCAGTAAGGTAGTTCAAAAAAAATACTCTTCTTCCTCCAATTATGCCACCTACTTTCTTCTTCACGCTGCTTCCTCTTCCTAGCGGACTTCCCAAAAGTCACTTGCTCAAAACTTTCGTACTGTTGCAGCACCCCTTTACCACTCAATGGCACTGGAGACTCCCTGGTTTCCACTTTGTTATTGAAGCTGCTCTTGTTCTTGCGCCACCTGTGGTCCATAGGCAGAAAGCGGCGATGTCCCATATAGCAATGCTTGGACCCAAATTTCAACCATAAAAAGTCTGTATCCTTGTGGCAGTATGGACATGCAAACTTGCCTTTTGTGCTCCAACCAGATAGCATCCCATATGCTGGAAAATCATTAATTGTCCACAGGAGAATTGCACGCAACTTAAAATTTTTTTTCACCTTGCCATCCCATGTCTCAACACCCTCTAACCAAAGATCTTTAAGCTCATCAATCAGGGGCTGCAAATATACATCAATGTTATTTCCTGGAGAAGTAGGACCCGGTATCAACATTGACATCATCCAATAAGGCTGTTTCAAACACAACCAAGGTGGCAGGTTGTAAGGGATTAAAATGACAGGCCATGTAGTATATGAAACATTCAGCATCCCAAAAGGATTAAAGCCATCAGATGCAAGTCCCAACCTAACATTGCGAGGATCCAAAGCAAAATCCTTGTACGTTTTATCAACATGATTCCATGCCAAGGAGTCAGCAGGGTGCCGCATTTTTCCATCTCGGACCAGGCCCTCGTTATGCCAACGCATATATGCGGATGTGGTCGCATTCATGTACAACCTTTGCAGTCGAGGAGTAACTGGGAAATACCTTAGGACTTTTTGTGGGACACGCTTCTTGGCTACCTCCTCCTTATGCGTGGAAACAATCGATTTCCATCTGGACTCACCACATGTTGGACATGTATCCAACTTAGCATAATCCTTCCGAAATAACACGCAATCATTCACACAGGCATGTATCTTTACGTAGTTGAGGCCAAGATCCCGAACAACCTTTTGCACTTTATCCAATGTGTCTGGAACACAGTGACCTTCAGGGAGAACAAGTGAGAACAACTGAAGTATGTCCTCTAATGCACTGTTACTAATACCATACATGCACTTAATCTGAAAGAGCCTGACAATGAAAGATATCTTAGTGGCCTCCTTGCAACCTGGATACAATTCCTTCTTCGCCTCTGTTAATAATTTAAAGAATTTCTTTGCTTCTTCATTTGGCTCTTCATTAATAGTACCTATGATGTCTCCATGTATAGCACCCCTTATTAGTGTTGAAACCAGTTCATTCACAGCACTACGGTCACCTGTTGCGCCATCATCGACATCTGTTGCAGTGGTGCCCTCATGTAAATCATCTTCTCCTTGGATGAAGCTTTCATCAAACCCTCTGAGAACCAAATGACTCTGAACCTCTGTTTTTGTTCTGTAGTTCATGCAACGACATCTTCTACATGGACATGGTGCAGTTTCTCCTGGAGCAGTCCCACCAAATTTAATTTCAATAAATTTCTTGAAACCTTTTTGCCACTCATCTGTCGTAAAATGCATGCGCATCCAACTCCTACCATCAACAGGCATGTTCTTCCAGTCCAAATGAACACAAATAACTAGTTCAGCCACTGCAACACAAACAAAGACAAAAGTAAACATATATATTTCAAATCATAATTACTGTATAGTACCCCCTCAGTTATATTCAAACAACTTACTTTTAGTCAATACTGGACATGAAACGATTAAACATTTTCTTATCAAATAGATCAACTCTATTACTCCAAAAAATTTATTAAAGTGCTTCAAATGATCAACTCTATTCGATTCTGGAGTATTGGCTTGGTTTGATTTTGTGGTGCAAGAAGGCGGAACACTAGCAGTAGTATTTTCTATTTGGTTTGGGGAAGTAGCCTCTGATTACATCACTTCTTGAGGAGTTCCTTAATAGTGATTGATGAATCATACTAAGCTTGTCAGTAGTGAGTACCCATAAATTAGTTATAGTTAGTATTGAGTACCCATAAATTAGTTATAGTTAGTATTCTTATTACTGTGCCCTGGTCTGCTTGAGTTCTTAACATCATTTGTAGCGTGTCAGCTACAATATTTTTATAATCTGCTTACTGCTGCTTGAGGACTACTACGACACAATATTTGATATGTAAATGTTTGCTTGTTGGGTGCACTGACATACTGACCAAACAAATTGATGGCAATCTGTTGATTGTCAATGTGGCAGGTGTTAAGGATGGTTGTCAGCACATATCAAGCAGCAAGTGGTGCTGGTGCTGCGGCCATGGAAGAACTCAAACTTCAGACTCAAGAGGTGAACTTTTTTTCCTTCTATGCTGTTCTTTCCGGTTATGGTACCAATTTAGTTACATGATCGACGTTTTACACTTTATTTAGGTCTTGGAAGGGAAGGCACCAACATGCAGGATTTTCAACCAACAGGTTGTAATTCTGTAATATTCTGAACACATGTCAAATTTCGTCAGCCCTTCATGCTGAATGTGTTTTTTCCTTGTGCAGTATGCTTTTAATATATTTTCACATAATGCACCAATCCTTGAAAACGGGTACAATGAGGAGGAGATGAAAATGGTGAAGGAGACCAGAAAAATATGGGTAAGTGAAGGCCTGACTATTATCCTAGAGAGTCTTTGCATTACTCTTCATCAAACTTTTCTCTTAAACTTGACACTTTAAGCAAACAGGATTGTCCTCCTAACTTTATTCTCCTCCATTCCTAGAATGACAAGGATGTGAAAGTAACTGCAACCTGCATACGGGTTCCTGTGATGCGTGCGCATGCTGAAAGTGTGAATCTACAGTTTGAAAAGCCACTGGATGAGGTTAGCATAAAATATTTCTCTATGTTATGTGCTGGTTAGCATAAAGGTTTTCTTCCTGGAATCTTAGAACCCTGTGTGATTGGATAGAAAAATGTTTATTGGGTTCACATTGTTCTCTTTGTCATTGTTTACACTAAGTGGATTATGTGTGGGACCTGCCTCTTTGTCATCAATGGGTAGGTTAGTCATTTTATTTCATTTCATTCTGAGAATGTGACAAAACAAAATTGGTACTTGGCACCTTTTGTTCATAAAATTTCCCTTTTTTTTAACTCATTAGTGATAGGAAAGGAGAGAAGAGAGGAGTTGACTGCACTATGTCATAGCAATTGAATTAATTTCTGCAATTGATGATATAGCAAGGCGCGCAAAGCGCGCCCGATTTTCTAGTGAGTCTAAAGACCATTGCTGTTTTCTGAAGACATACCGCTTCAACACTTCAGTTTATTATTGTTGAACGGCCAAGATTTGCCGCAAGCCTGGGAGGATGCATCTGCGGTCCAGATTGGTCTCAGTTAATGCTAGTTAGTAGTTGTGTGAGTTTACTTTGTTTAAGGCTTAATATGGTGTTAATCTGGATGTGTTACTGTAATGGCACTTAAGTTGATTCGGAACTCTGTACTCAGATATATATGCACTCAATGGAAGTGAACGGAAGAAGCTTTTGCCGACTCAATATTTTAGCCCTAGTTGTAGCCCTAGTTTCCAGTAGCTCTCGCGATACTCGTTCTCTCCTTTTCCCTTCATGATTCCCAGATTTTACCGTGAAGATCCAGTTCCCAGTCGGATTCCTCACCGGGATCTGACAAAGTTGGCACTAGTTTCTGTTCGGATGGCAACAAAAGACTTAAAGAGTTTTATCTTCTGTGTGTGGACTTCAGATGGGATTTGGATCACAACATCACGCCGGATTGTTCAGTGCTCAATTTGAACACCAACTTCATTAGTGGCTGACTTCCACGTGACGACTACTATTTGATCAGAACAAAGCTGGCTTGCTAAGCATTCAAATTGGACACAACCAAGAATTTTCTAGCTTCAGCCGAAACTCAATCAAGATTTTTTTTATGTGCTAATTAAGGATTCAGCTAGCAAAATTTTCTAAGGTTTATGTGGATACAACGATTAAGCGACGCAAAGAAATACGACGATCAGCACCTAAACAAAAATCTAATGGACGAAAACTTAACAAAACTCACGAAAATAACAGATGCAAAAACTAGTGTTTAGATTTTTTTTGGCTATTTGTGTATAGGACAAAATAAATCTAACTAAGGGTAAATTGATCATACCGTGTCAACCGCGCTCTGATACCAAGATGATGCGGGGGATTACCCGATCTTCACAGCGTAGGATCGATGAAGATAATTGGATCCGTGCAACCGGTTGCATCTATGTGTCAAACCTTAGGAAGAATAAACGTATAGTCCTCTCTGAAAATAATAGATTGATTCATAGTGGTCTGTCCCTCAGACTCATGTATGCAAAAATATTTAAGGTCGGCTCCGGCCTCCAAAGTGTTCAGCCGAAACAAATACAAGTCCGACTCAACAACTAAAACAAGCCAAACGTCCGACCGCGACGTCCATGACCGACTCGGTAAATAAAAAAACTAACTTCCGAGTAGCACTCTAATGGCTTCACGTTTCAGAATCTAATCCATGTCATATGGCCGAACAACACATTTAATGCTTCACGTGATCACGTCTCTTAATCCATCTTCACATGCTGCTTATGGCCACGTATGGATACATGCATGCTTGAATAGTGCATCAACTAGAAGTGGACTTCATGGCTTATGCACAAATTTTGTATTTGGAATAGTAGCTCTCTCGTAGACTCTTGAATAGCCATGCATGCACACACCCAAATCATCTCACGTGAATAGAATCCGATCAAAACCAGTTCGGCCTCATGGGTGGCAGTAAAAACCAAGACTCTATTCCCATGCAGACTTGATCAATGCTTTATTTTCATCTTTGTTGTTTCATCTAAAGCTTTCTTTTATTTGAACCTGAGAATAATTAAAGAGTGCCTATTATGTAGTATATTATTTTCATATAAATAAAAATCAAATCCAAATAAGAAAAAGTACACCTGTTGATTAATCTTTTTAGCTTGTGCTTGTGTAATCAGTCCGATTGGAATGTTCTCATCATTCTGTACACTCGAAGTGATGAACGATGCACCAGTGTCGACAAGACCTTCTAAACACATTTTCACTTTAGGCTTGTACAGATCGAGTATGGGCCTGTATATATTTAAATAAAATAGTAGTAGCTCCGTATCTCCAAGTATAATTATTAAAGACCCAATTAAATTAGAGTTCACCTGATAATATTTAATACGGCTCAATAGTTCCTTCCAATTAAATAATATATTTAACTGAGAAGTGCAAGACATGAGCGTATCCGCGTCACTTTACCTATTGCAACGCTTTACAATTTCGTTGCAACATATACAAACCTTTTACAACACTAGTTAAAGATTATGACAACGCAATCAATTCGTGGCAATAAAACATTTATTGATGCAACGCTTTACAATTTCGTTGCAATACATAGCAACCTTTTGCAACGTAATTTAAAGATTATGGCAACGTAATAAATTCGTTGCAATATTGTCAACTCATCGCAACCACTTAGAATTTCGTTGCAATAACAGCAACATATTGCAACGAAATTCAAGATTATCACAACGCAGGAAATTGCGTGGCAATATTGTCAGCTAATCGCGATGATTTTGAAAGTGGTGGCAATAACACCTACCTCTTGCCACGAAAGTCAAGATTTTTGCAACGCAATAAATTAGTGGTAATATTGACCACATATCGCAACATTTTTTCCAAACTGTGGCAATAAGGCCTACCTATTGCAACAAATTTTGTGCCGTTGCAATGTGTTTCGTGGCATTAGGGGGATTTTCTAGTAGTGTCTGCAGAGTGTATAATCTATCCTGGATAGCCGTGCCCACGGTCATGGGCATGCGGAGTAAAGTTTTTCATGGATTAGACTTTGATTTTTAAAATGATTTATAAAACCTTGTGGTCGGAGCCACGTGAAAGCTTTTGGAAAAATTGGACCGGGTGGGATGCCCGAGAGTAGGTTAGTGTTTGGTCGGAGACTGCACTAACGGTATTAATTTTTAATTGCAATTATTGTCTTTACTTATTGTATTAAATTCAGCAACTTCAATCTATCTATTGTATTTCTTAAATGCTGTTTTCTGCACAATTAACCCTATATGCCTTCCTTTGTGGCCTTAAGCATTATATTGCATTTTTCCCGTGTGGCTTGCGGAGTACAAGTTTGTACTCATTCTTGCTGTCTCATCACAGAGGAGGACTACGTCGACTACGGTGAGGATCAGGACGAGTAGGACACGTCTTGCCGTCGTTTGCCTGTGGGCAGACTTGGGCTTCGCTTTTTCCAGCTTGCTTCCGCAGTTTCTTTTGCTTTGAATAATGTTTGCCAATGGGCGATGATGTAAACGCTGGCCATAAGGCCATACTCTTTTAATTGGAATAATATTGTCATATTGCTTGATATTTATCTCTGTTATCCGCTGTGTGCACTAGCTGATCCTGGACTAGTGCGATTTACACAGAGGATCCTGGAGTTGACGCTCCGGGTTCCGACACCGACCATGGCCAAACTGATCTGCCGACCACTCAATAGTGACAGCATGGTCGTAAACGTTCTGGCGACCACCCGAAGGAACTTGCGACCTCGTAGAGACAACACACCGTGGTCGTAGGCAATCTATGACCACTCGATAGAGCTTGATACTCTGCTGAACACTAAGATGTAAGCTCAATTATGACTACCAAGTCGTAAATGCCCCCTTTTCGACCACATCATCGCAAGCCTACCCAACAGAAAGAGTCATTCTCAAGACTTACGATTTTGCAGAGACAACTCAAACCTCAAAAACCAATCTCACTCTTCCTAGATCAGGAGTCAATTACTCATCACAACCATGGGGTGACCTCCACATGGTCTCTCCGTTTTCCTGCATCCACACCAATTCGTGTCCCCAGGAAAACCAAGCAGTGAAATCAACGATCAAGGATCAATTCCCACCTTTCTCTCTCCTTACCCACTCATATCCAACGATCCACGCCCACCTCCCCCGCGCATATATTTCAGCAGGTATATATATGAGGGGGAGGGGAATTAGGGTTCCCCCAAAACCCTAACTAGCCGCCACCAAGAAATGCCCCTGGGGCGCCGCCGCCTGCTGCCCCTTGGAGACCCGCCGCCGCCGGCCGTCTCCCCCGCCGGCCTCCTCCACCGCCCGCGTCCGGCCGCTGCACCCCGCCGGCCACCCCTAGCGTAGATTAATAATATATATATCTACGCCGGCGAGGACCTCCAGGTGCTGTGTAAGCTGGGTTCGTGGCTGATTCCAATTGTAAAGATGCGATGTTGATGTTGATTTGGCTGGTTGGTTTCCTGTTTTGGCAGGTGGGGGATGTGGCATTCGAGGTGCCCATGTCGCTCGTCGTCACGCTGGAGCGGGTGCTCGGGGACGAATCCGTCGGTGAGATGGCCGCTTTACTCTTGTACCGTTGAGTTCTGTTATTTGGTCGGTTTATGGCCTAGGAAGTGGCAAATTTTCATTTCATGGTTGCTCATTTTGTGATCGAAATGAATTTAGCCCTGCACTAATAGCTCCGTCGGGCCATTTTGTGTGAATGACAGACTCAATTTGCTTTGAGATGATGTGCCCAAGTTATTCCTGTCCTGAGTAGGTATCCTGCACATAATGAAATGTGTGAAGTATAACTTTAAGTCACTTGAAGGAATTTATAGAAGCACTAAGATATAGGTGGGGATTACTGTGGGGCTTGTTTTGTAAGCTGCTATTTGCACTTCCATGTTTTGCTATACCATATAGGTTATTGTATTTAATATTGAAACTTTGGTCATGTCTGTTTTTCCATTGGCTCTTCTATTGGATTGTATTTTCTATCTACAGCATTCATTTGGGTGTTTTGTTGTTTTGTTGTTTTGTCAAGATAACAGGGAGATCAGGAGTCAATTACTCATCACAATCATGGGGTGACCTCCACATGGTCTCTCAATCTCCCCCTTGATGAGTATATTGACAAACACAGAAAAAACATGAAGATGAGTTTGTTTTTGAAGAGAAAAGGAAGGAGATGTAAAAGCCACACATGGTGAAGAAGGAACTCATGACCATGTTGACACAGAGTGCAAATGAGCAAACAGAGAAGTCAGATTTTCTACAAAAGCTCCAAATCACACAAAAGTCCAATCTTGCTCATGGTCCAAAAAGCTGTTGCTCGATCACATGACCATTGTCATAACAAGATGAACAAGCATTCTCCCCCTTAGTGCCTTTTTCTATCCTTCTCCCATCCCTTAATGCATTCTCCCATTTTAATCTTGCTCATGGTCCAAAAAGCTGTTGCTCGATCACATGACCATTGTCATAACAAGATGAACAAGCATTCTCCCCCTTAGTGCCTTTTTCTATCCTTCTCCCATCCCTTAATGCATTCTCCCATTTTAATGCCTTTTGCACTCCTTAATGCCTTTTTCTCTATCATTCTCCCCCTTTTGGCAATAGAATCATCAAGATGCAGGGAACAAAAATAGAGCATGAATGAAATGGAGTGACTACAATTGTTTCATTTTAAACAATGGGAGCAAGGGGAGCCATGAAGATTATCCTAAGTGATTTTACACAGATTATACCAATCCATAAAAAGTGACAATGCTATCTAGATCATAACAAACTATGTATTGCTAAGCTCAAGCCAAATAAGTCATGATCATAAATTAAATGGTTTTGTTTTATCATGTCAAGTCACTCAAGATCATAGTCTAGAAGAAGGTATCCAAATGTGACTCAAGCCATTTCAATATTCTAAGTGGAATCAAGAAGCTATAATTGAGTGTATTTAGAGTGCTACAAGCTCAAAAATGAGACATTTTGTTCAAGCACTTTGTAGAAAAACTTGTAGTTGAGCAAAATTAGCACATTTGGCACTTTTCATAAATTTATGGTTGGCTCCAACCATTTTTCACAAAAATTTGTTTTCTTAGCCATGTGCTAGATCTCAAGCCTTATGCGATCACTCCAAGCAATAAGCTTAAGGAGGTGATCTTGGTCATCCAAAACTCCCCCTGAGTTCATGCCTAGTGCAATGGCAAGCCATCTCATGAAAAAGGATTGGTGAGATTAGTTTTTTCGCACAAAAGAGATCTTTTTGCATTTACTTGATGTAGTTCATGAACAAAGAGTTAAAACTTAACTCATGCAACACTAATGAACTAGCTTAGCTCAATCTAAACCTCAAAAACAGATTCAAGACTCAACTTAGCCTATTTGACATAACATGAATCAAAAGAGGATCACTAGAACCAGACTAGTCACAAGTTTGAACAAGACATGATTTAATTCAAGTTGTTCACATTTAATTTAGCTAGTATGGCAAGAGCAAAGCAACACATAGAAGGGCATGATAAATCAAGCTATCACAAGATATGGCAAGATGTAAAACATGATATCATGTCACATAAAGATAATATTCAGGGCTCCAAAGACTGTACAGGCATTCGTGTGAATTTTATGCAATATGAGACAAAAGAATGCACAAGAGATGAACTCACCCTGAAAAATAGCCCGAACAGACAAAACGGCTCCAACTCCCCCTAGAGAAGGCAAAAAGAAAAGAACCAGGAAATTTGGCACAAAATCCAGAAAGAGAAGGTTCTAGCTCAGAGAGGTGATTCCCAAACACACTCTATCCTCATGGTCTCTAGCCTATAACCTCATACCACGGAGCAAAAGCACACTATGTCAACGCACAAGACTCTAGTGGCCAAGAAGAAGGTTCAAACTAGGTAGAAGAGACTCCTAGAGAACCACAACCCAAACTAGGTAGTAAAAAAATCCTAGAGAACCATTTGGATGAGAGGTGTGAATGAGACAACATCACCTAGAGTTGGCTCCTACTGTCCAAACAGACCCTTCCTACCACTAGAAAAGATATACTATGCAAAGCCAAGTGGTTGGAAGTAGAACACTGAAAGATCACAAGGGAGCAAACCTCGGTTACAATTGCTCGGGAGGTAGTTGTAGTGGTCGAGGTCGAGTATGTGTCCAGGACGAGGTCGTAGATGAGTCCTGGATGTGGTCGTACATGTGTTCAGACCTCGGTCGAGCAGTCGAAGTCGTGTACTGGCCGTGGTCGAGTCCGACTCATGGTCGTGTCTGACTTCGCCGTGGTCGTAGATGAATCCAGAGTCGAGTCCAGACCATAGTCGAAGTCGGTTCATGTCGTAGTCGCACCCTGGTCGTGGTCGGAGATGATTCCGGGTCGTGTCCTGGCCGTGGTCGTAAAACGAGTTTGGCCGAGAGTCCAGACTGTGGTCGTGGATGCTACGACGAGGTCATAAAGACCAAGAAGCGGTCGTAAATGTTGTACCAGTCTCCCTCTCACATTTGCAACCTGCAGTTCAAACACAGGGACGACTGGTGTCCTAGTACTGGGGTAAGTGATATTCAACATGGAACCAGTACTGTGACAAGTGACAACAATAGTAGCAACACAAGTACTAATGACAAAGAACACATGAGAACACACGCCCACACAAGCTCAATCTAGCCCTCATCAAAAGCACCTAGAACACAAAGCCTAGTGCCACCCAATACTAGAAGAAGCTTGTGACCTAACCACAGATCTCATGATATCTAAGCAAAAACACAAACTAGTGCTACCAATTTGTCACACAGTTTATTTCATGCCATAACAGCAATAAGATCAAAGTATACAAGCATCACAATGAATCACAACCATACACATAGCAGGTGACAGGAACAGTCACAGAAGCATATGCTAGCATGGATAAAAGCATGTATACTAGAAAAGATACAAAGGCATGAATAAACATAGCATCATGACACAGAGAAATTATCCAAGATATAATCAAGCTCATACTGTCATATGCATACATCATGTAGACATACAACATGACAAATCAAAATCATGGAAAAGTATGCTAACATGTATAAATAATGACGAATGAACATAAGGAGCAAGATGTGAACCATGATAGATACTGTAGAGCACAAGATCATGATGATACTTGACTTCTAATACACCCATTCTACTTATGCTCATGAAATCAAGTCAAAACTTAAGCATCCAATCAATTAACATATATATCATGTTACAAGGATACCTAAGCAACATACACATATAAACATGTCAAGAAGACATCAAGAGTAAATCATGCCAACATGGTACAAATGAGCACAAGAATACGCACAACATGCCAATTATGACTAATACTTGAATATAAGGGCATGAGGGTATAGAATTGCTCACGAAGTAGGTGGAGACGCAACCGGTGAAAGCATATGCCTCTTGGAGGCCATGAAGTGGAGAAACAATGAATGTTCTAGTCACATGATGAAGCAGAAGACTAAAACCCAATCAATCCCATGTTCTCCAATTAGCGTCTGAAGACCTACAAATGACAAGAATAGAGTGCCCAAGTCTTGGATCCCGAAGGGTTAGTAAGAAGATGCTTGAGAACCCAAGACTTGACACACGGCCACTCAGCAGAAATGAGTGGTCGTTACGAGCTATGACTATAGTTGAGAAGAAATGAGCGTGGTCGTAGCACGAGAGGCGTAGTCTTGAACGACTACGGCCGAGAGACGTGGTCGTAAAGTGTTACGATCACGGCAATCGAGCAACAGCCCGCTCAGGACCAGCACCCGTGGTAGTATGGTCTTCCGACCATGGTGACAGGCAGAAGTGTCCGCCAGCAGACGTGGTCGTATGAAGCTATGACTACGTCCGAGAAGCCGAAGCTGTGATCGTAAGACATTACGATTACAACAACGACACAGCAGAGGAACTTGGCTTTACTAATCCAAACTCTAGCAGAAACAAGCTCCTCTACACAAGTGTGGTGAGTCAAAATTTTAATTTCTCATTTTCAGATTTTAACACGCAAGTAGAGAAATTAAATTTACGCCATCTACAGAACTAGACTTACAACCTACACAAGATAAATGAGATTTCCACCTAGCAAAAATAATCGAGCAATTTATCATCTAGGCATCTCACATTCTCCCTAAGAGCAAGTACATTCATCTTGGACAAGGCCAAGGTCACAATGTGGTTTTACCTTGCTCATGAAAAGTTAGCACTCGTCCTTTTTATCATCATCATCCGTGTGTTCTTTCAAGGCTTTCTCGATTCTGGCACTTGAACAACCAAGAAAAGAACCAACCAAAACATCAAAGAGACTCACACCTTCTCCTCGCCGTAGGTGCACACCTCGTTTGGGCGAACGAGGTCTACCATTTAAGAAACGGCGGAAATCCTTCCTCAGGTCAGCACGCAGACAAAGAACAACAACAAAAGGAACAAGTCTGCGATGCTGACGATGTCCATCCTTCTCACAAAATGAGCAATGATGTTAAGTGTCCTCCATGAAACATGGTCAAAAGGACAAAGCATCATCCTTGCTCAAAAAAGAGAAATCCCTTGGACTAACCGAGAAGAGCCAACAAGAAAAGCACTAGCCAAAAATAGAAGCAACTAAGCAAAAGGCACAAGTGCTATCAACAATAGAACTATGCTCAAAGAAGGATCCACCTCTTAAATGAAAGAGGTGACAAAGTCTCAAGATGCAGTGCTCGTATCATTGCACTCCTCTCCTCAAAGAATTTTCATCATCTTAGAAAAAGTGACAATAAATGCTAGAGATGAAAATGCAAGAGTTTGAGTTGGTCCTTTGTCTGTTTTCAGATCTAGCCCGTCTAGTTGGAGAGCAGGGTAAATCAAGACAAACCAAAGTACTGAGAGCTGTGCACCGAGGGAAAGCACCAGGTCGACGAAGTGTAGTCGCAGATGGGGCCACTGAGACTGTGGTCATAACTCTTAATTACCATGTCCCAGCACCTGCGAATACTGCTCTCGTCGTCGTTCTCATTACGGTGACTGTGCTTGCAAATAACATCACCCTCCAACCGAAATCAGCCTCTTGTCGCAAAGGACATCATTTGCAAAAACACCCCAACAAGATGCAAAAGAAAATCTCACAAGATTCCCATCTAGTTGCCAGGCTCAAGATCGGTTAAGATCAAAACCAGAGCCAACCTGCTCTGATACCAATTGTAGGACCGGATGAGGCAACAGAGGGGGGTGAATGGTGCCTTCAAACCTCTCGGAAATTCACATAATCTTCTTCTCCGATAGCTACAGGAGCTATATTGAAGCAAGATGATGAATGATTACTGGAAATCGAGAGATCAGAAACAGCGGAGGAAGAACAAACTCTCTGCCAGATCAGACAAGAGACAAAACATCAATAGATCAAGGTAGATGCTTGGTCGAAGTCCAGAGCGATCGAAACATCACTGTGTGATGACTCAACTCTCTGCTGTAGTCAAAGTGACCGAAAACAGTTTCAGAGCAGTTGAGATCCAGCGGAGAGAAACCGACCGACAACAGAACCCAAACAATGATTACTATGCGGTCGAACCAAGAACAGCGGACTTGAAAGTGCACAACCATTCGACACAGAAAGACTCCGACCACTTCCTGCTCTCGGGAAGAACTGGCCAAATGGCCTTAAGATTGATTCCCAAATCAGAGTAGAAGAGACCGAGGCAGTCTTGAGCAACAGCTCAACACAAAAGAGAAAAGCCAATTAGAACAACCGAGGAGAATCGACAAAACCGAGAAAGACACGAGTAATCAAGACATCTCAGACAAAATACTTCTCAGATAGATCGATACAGAGACATACGCGATTACATAAGGAGGTTTCTACAGCCACTCCACAAAAGCCACTCCCCTCGGGAGGACAAGCTCTAACCCTAGAGCGAACTCACACACACAGACTCCCAAGGGAGGGAGAGGCGGCTGCCTCCAAGGCCCAGCCGGCCAACTCACTCAAACTCGTGCCTCCCCTCTCCCTTTTATAGCCTTACACCCGAGACTAACCCTAATGGATCCATCCATTAGTCCACACTGGGGCTAACCCGTAAACCCCCTCCTAACACCGGGTTTTACACACTGCACACACGCGGCAACCCGTTACAGCCGACAGGATTACAGTGCTTTTATAGGAAACCGCTTCCCTTTGCAGGCCTGAGTCAATTCTCCAAATTGCCCTCACGCACCTTCCCGGAAGCTTCCCGTTTCCTTGCTGATCACGCACGACCGAACCTACCTCCAACCGATCGGACCTCCGACTCCTCCAGAGCCTAGTCCCGGTCCGCGCACACAACCACCTTGAGTCCCAAGTCTTCTTCGGCTTCACCCAGTCGTTCTGGACCTCAACATCTCCCATGTATAGTCCCGACCACTCCAAGCCTCACCAAGACTTGTCTCCAAGATCCTTTGGCAGCTCCAGCTCCGGTTCCTTGTCTCTTCGGCTTGCAACCACCTCACCAGCCTGATCATCTTCGGTGTCTCCAACCGTTTGGACCTCAACACCTCCTGTGCCTAGTCCCGGTCCTCCCACGCCTCACCATGAAATAGCTTCGAAGTCCTGCAACCACACAGACAAGTAAACCGTCACATAGCACCGCACCAAACAACAGACAAACCATTGGTACAACCAACAAGTGTCACAGCACAAAACCTGATCGTAAACCCCCTACGACCACTCGAATGCACAACTCAAGAAGTGGTCGAAGTCCACCGACTTCCCAACGTGGTCGTAGTCGAGGTCTGCCGACTATCGACCGCACCGGTCGAAGCCTCGACCTCCGACTTGCTCTCGCACTAACGTGGTCGTAAGGCACCGACTTCTCAACGTGGTTGTAAGCAAGAGCGCCGACTTCCGACCGCAGTGGTCGTGGCCTCAACTTACGACTTCTGAACGCTTCAGCTCTCAACAACGTGGTCGACAATATGTTTTCGACTTCAGTTAGCGTCTTTCGACCGCGTCTCCTCTCAGCGTGGTCGTACGCCGCTTTCACCTTCAGGTCGCGCCTTTCAACTTCTGACTAGAGATAATGTGGTTGTAAACGCCGCAACGTGGTCGTAAACAGTGTGCACGGCTTTCGACCATGACCAACGTGGTCGTAAAGCCTTCCGACCACTCGTTCAATGCATCTATCCGGTTCCGACCATGGACAAATGAAGTCGTTAAAAGGGTTCCGACCTCTCTTAGACGCTACGACTGCACAGAACCTACTCAATGGTGGTCGTAAACTTTCTGGTGGCCTTCGACTTCCAACAAGTGGTCGTAAACTTGCCTGATGGCCTTCGACCACAGCTAAAATCGGTCGTACGCCCTCCTGGTGACTTCCGACCATGGCCAAACTGATCTGCCGACCACTCAATAGTGACAGCATGGTCGTAAACGTTCTGGCGACCACCCGAAGGAACTTGCGACCTCGTAGAGACAACACACCGTGGTCGTAGGCAATCTATGACCACTCGATAGAGCTTGATACTCTGCTGAACACTAAGATGTAAGCTCAATTATGACTACCAAGTCGTAAATGCCCCCTTTTCGACCACATCATCGCAAGCCTACCCAACAGAAAGAGTCATTCTCAAGACTTACGATTTTGCAGAGACAACTCAAACCTCAAAAACCAATCTCACTCTTCCTAGATCAGGAGTCAATTACTCATCACAACCATGGGGTGACCTCCACATGGTCTCTCCGTTTTCCTGCATCCACACCAATTCGTGTCCCCAGGAAAACCAAGCAGTGAAATCAACGATCAAGGATCAATTCCCACCTTTCTCTCTCCTTACCCACTCATATCCAACGATCCACGCCCACCTCCCCCGCGCATATATTTCAGCAGGTATATATATGAGGGGGAGGGGAATTAGGGTTCCCCCAAAACCCTAACTAGCCGCCACCAAGAAATGCCCCTGGGGCGCCGCCGCCTGCTGCCCCTTGGAGACCCGCCGCCTGCTGCCCCTTGGAGACCCGCCGCCGCCGGCCGTCTCCCCCGCCGGCCTCCTCCACCGCCCGCGTCCGGCCGCTGCACCCCGCCGGCCACCCCTAGCGTAGATTAATAATATATATATCTATGCCGGCGAGGACCTCCAGGTGCTGTGTAAGCTGGGTTCGTGGCTGATTCCAAATGTAAAGATGCGATGTTGATTTGGTTGGTTGGTTTCCTGTTTTGGCAGGTGGGGGATGTGGCATTCGAGGTGCCCATGTCGCTCGTCGTCACGCTGGAGCGGGTGCTCGGGGACGAATCCGTCGGTGAGATGGCCGCTTTACTCTTGTACCGTTGAGTTCTGTTATTTGGTCGGTTTATGGCCTAGGAAGTGGAAAATTTTCATTTCATGGTTGCTCATTTTGTGATCGAAATGAATTTAGCCCTGCACTAATAGCTCCGTCGGGCCATTTTGTGTGAATGACAGACTCAATTTGCTTTGAGATGATGTGCCCAAGTTATTCCTGTCCTGAGTAGGTATCCTGCACATAATGAAATGTGTGAAGTATAACTTTAAGTCACTTGAAGGAATTTATAGAAGCACTAAGATATAGGTGGGGATTACTGTGGGGCTTGTTTTGTAAGCTGCTATTTGCACTTCCATGTTTTGCTATACCATATAGGTTATTGTATTTAATATTGAAACTTTGGTCTTGTCTGTTTTTCCATTGGCTCTTCTATTGGATTGTATTTTCTATCTACAGCATTCATTTGGGTGTTTTGTTGTTTTGTCAAGATAACAGGGAGTTCTCAGCTTTTAGGCATCAATTATCATGAGAGTAGTAAGGAGTACTATGATTGATGAATGGTTAAAAGTAGATCAACCATAAATACATTGAAATTGGTATGATAGTTCTGTTAGACAAGTCTTTCATGTACTAAGTTTATGGTATGGTCTTAGCTGCTCATCTCTGAATCAGCAATACTTCTTGGAATTTTATGATTTATCTGTTATTTATATGCTATGGTAATGTGTTGTTATTTTCGTGTCATGTAGCTGAATTGTTGACAACAAACAAATTGTCTGAGCTGGCATGCTTGGCATTGTATCTCATGTATGAGAAGAAGCAAGGGAAAGATTCATTTTGGTATCCATACATTAAGGAGCTTGATCGGCAGCGAGGAAGGGGGCAGCTAGCTGTTGAATCACCTCTTTTATGGACCGAAAGTGAACTGGACTACCTAAATGGCAGCCCCATGAGGGTAAGTATTTTTGTTATCTACTCTACGTCAACTTATCACTACCACTTCTTTTAATGTAGGATTAATCAATATTTAATGAGAACATGCATATCCCAACTTATATTTTTTTAATAATTCAGGATGAAGTTGTTGCCAGAGATGAGGGAATAAGGAGAGAGTATAACGAGCTTGACACATTGTGGTTCATGGCAGGTTCATTGTTTCAGGTCATTTCTTGATCTTCCAAAATTTCTTTCCATCGGAGGCTGTTGCATTAACTATTATTTATTCTCATGTATACTTTTATGCAGCAATACCCTTTTGACATATCTACCGAGGCTTTTCCATTTGAGATCTTCAAGCAGGCTTTTGTTGCAGTACAGTCTTGCGTGGTTCATCTGCAGGTAATGAGTTGTGCAATGGATTTGCTTTATTATCTAAACATGTATGGTTCTCAAATTTGTTGTGCATCTGATTTATTTTCCTTAGATTTTGAACTCAAGGCTTAAGATTTGTTCTGCATGTTAGTAATATAGGGAAATTTATGAATTAGAAATATTTAGTGGAAAACATCTTGGCCAAATCATAGGTTAACCTCACAATATTCACGACCACGGAAAAACTATAGCATTTGGCAACGACCATACAAGCATTCCTGGAGAGAACAAACGTGGTCATGGTCGTAAGCGATCGAACGTTACGTGGTCATGGTCGTAAGTGATTGAACTGTAGTTTTTTCGTGGACGTGAACGTTACGTGGTCGTAAACCTCTCGATCACCTTCTACTTTGCGTTTCCATGGTCGTAGGTCCTCCCGATTACAGTTTTGCCGTGGTCGAACGCCTTTCGACCACGTCTATTGACGATCTGCCATGGTCGTAAGTCCTTACGACCACGTTTGCCCGAGCACGCAAGCGATCGAACGTTCGAGAGAACAAACGTGGTCGTGGTTGTAAGCGATCGAACGTTACGTGGTCATGGTCGTAAGTGATCGAACTGTAGTTTTTCCGTGGTCGTGAACACGCTGTTCCTTGGATGTGGTCGATATCACTTTACGACCACGTTGTACGCTCGTTCAACATTGTCGTAAACCTCTCGATCACCTTCTACTTTGTGTTTCCATGGTCGTAGGCCCTCCCGATTATAGTTTTGCCTTTCGACCACGTCTATTGACGATCTGCCGTGGTCGTAAGTCCTTACGACCACGTTTGCCCGACCACGCAAGCGATCGAACGTTCGAGAGAACAAACGTGGTCGTGGTCGTAAGCCATCGAACGTTACGTGGTCATGGTTGTAAGTGATCGAACTGTAGTTTTTCCGTGGTCGTGAACACGCTGTTCCTTGGATGTGGTCGATATAACTTTACGACCACGTTGTACGCTCGTTCAACATTGTCGTAAACCTCTCGATCACCTTCTACTTTGCGTTTCCATGGTCGTAGGTCCTCCCGATTACAGTTTTGCCTTTCGACCACGTCTATTGACGATCTGCCGTGGTCGTAAGTCCTTACGACCACGTTTGCCCGACCACGCAAGCGATCGAACGTTCAAGAGAACAAACGTGGTCGTGGTCGTAAGCGATCGAACGTTACGTGGTCCTTGTTCTTTGCGTGAGCATGCACGTCCTGCATTTTGTTTTGGCATTTGGAAACAAATCAGCATTTTTTGGAAACAAATCAAAGGTAAGCGATGTGGAAAGTCTTACGACCTCCTAGGACCCTCTTACGACCGGTTAGTGTAGTTTACGACCAGTAAGGATTGATTACGACCGGTTCCGAGAGCTTACGACCAGTTCCGACCGCCTCAATCGCTTTTCCGATCGTTTTGCAACGTGGTCGTAAACTTACTGTAGCAGTTTACGACCGCTCACAATGTGGTCGTGACCCCCACTGACCACTCGGAAACACCCTCCGACCACTTATACTGTGGTCGAAGCCCCCACCGACCCCTCACAACGTGGTCGTAGCATCTTTCGACCACATTCAGTTACTCACAACATGGTCGTAACCCCTTACGACTACGTCTGCGAGTACTTGGCTATACTCGTAATCGTTTATGACCGCTCAAAAGCATTTACGACCACCTAGAACCATCTACGACCACTCTGTGCCATTTACGACCGCTCAGAACCCTTTACGACCGCTCTGTGCCATTTACGACCATGTGGTCCGTTGCGCGGCTGAGTTCATTCCTTGTGGTCGAAGCTCCCCTACGACCACACAGAAAGTCTATCGACCACACTCACTCTCTTACAGCGTGGTCGTAACCCTTACAACCACTCATAAACGCCCACAGCCCACTTATGCCACGGTCGAAGCACTTTTCGACCACGCTCATATCGTTTACAAGTGGTTGTAACCCTTCGCGACCGCTCGCCTCGTGGTCGAAGCCTCATCGACCATTCCCAACGTGGTCGTAGCGCCTTATGACCACGTTCATCCCGGCACAACGTGGTCGAAGCACTCTCCGACCGCCGACCACGTTCACCCCTTACAGCGTGGTCATAGTCTCCTAACGACCACGTTCTACTTCCTTCGTTTTGGTTGAAGTCGAAGTCTGCCGACTTCCGACCACAGCGGTCGAAGCCTTGGCTTCCGACTGCTTCTCGCTACAACGTGGTCGTAAGCTACTGACTTCTTAACGTGGTCGTAAGCCAGAGCGCCGACTATCGACCGTAGCGGTCGAAGCCTCGACTGCTGACTACTTCTCGCGTTAATGTGGTCGTAAGCCGCCGACTACCCAACGTGGTCGTAAACCACAGCGCCAACTTCTAATCCCTTCAGCTCTCGATAACGTGGTCGTAAGGCGCCGACTCCACAATGTGGTCGTAAACCACAACGCCGACTTCCGACCGCAGTGGTCGTGGCTTCGACTTACGACTTCTGACCACAGCCAAGGTGGTCGTAGCTGCATTCGACCACGACCAACGTGGTCGTAGCTGCGTTTGACCACGGCCAGAGTGGTCGTAAACGACACTACGTGGTCGTAAACGGTCCTGATGCCCTTCAACCATGGCCAGAGTGGTCGTAAACCTCTCAGATGACCTTCGACCACGCCCAATGTGGTCGTAAACAATTCTGGTGGCCTTCAACCACGGCCAAAGTGGTCATAAACGCCACAATGTGGTCGTAAACTACTCTGAGAGCTTTCGACCATGGCCAACGTGGTTGTAAACGACCTGGTTGGCTTCCGACCAGTGACTACGTGGTCATAAATGACTCTGGTGGCTTTCGACCACGGCCAACGTGGTCATAAACGACTTGGCTGACTTCCGACCAGTGACTACGTGGTCGTAAATGACTCTGGGGATGTACTGAGGACCAAATTCTTGGTAGAGATGTTGAAGTACAAGGACAACGAACCTAAAGACAACATTCCTGAAGATATACAAGAACTTATTAGGCATGTGAGGATTTAGGTGGCTTCAAAAGATGTAATAGCTGTGATGTTATTTATTGACAATGTTGCTCTTTAAGCATAATTGCTATGGACTCAACAATATGATAACTCATCATGAATCTCTTTTGGCATGAGTCTTAATCTATCTCATTATTTACTTCATTTTTAAGAAACATAGTCTTAATAAGTGTGACTTGAGGTAGTCTTCTGTTGCTGAGCAACTAGAGGTAGTCTTCACTGCAAGGTTGTCTTAGCCGTCATTGAGTCAACAGATAATTTTTTATAAAATCGTCAACATATTTGAGGTAGTCTTCACTGCAAGGTTGTCATTTGGTTGTTTTCATGTGCATCCCTCAAATGCCGCCGTAGCGTTAGTGATGCGAACTCGCTAGGGTGGCCCGATCTTCACGGCAGTAGGTTGATGATTCAAGGGTAACTAGCTGAAAACAGCAAGGGTATCTAGCTTTATACCTGCCAAGGTTGGTTGCGACCAAGTGATGGGGAGGGACAATCCGAAGCCTCCTGAACTTCGACCCGATCTCCAAACGACCACAGAACCACAAACCAGGACTAATCCACACAAGAGGCTCGGGAGCCAAAAGCACGAATTAGAAGACCTCAGAGAGATCCCTCGCAAGCCCAAGCAGAACTCGCAAGAACAAAGGAGTAAGTCACTCGGCAGCTCAGCTGCAATACCATGTATTGGTTTATCAAGTTATCAAAAAGTCCTTCAATTGGTAGCTCTAAGAGGTTATTTATACTGGGAACATCCCTCCCAATAAGGTGTGAACTGAACTCTTCACGTTTAGGAGGTGAAGGGTCAGTGGGAAAAACATTTACGAAGCCTCCACGAGTTCTCGCGCGGCTGTTTGACTGCTCCGGGCAGCCTCCACTAAAAACGTCATTACTCCTTATTGGGAAGTCCAAATGATGCACCGTTTATTGCGTTGGAAAATAGACTTGATAAGCTTTCCAACCATATATATTATGGCACCCAGAACTTCAAAGGTTGGTATGTCCATCCACTTGAAGTTGCAGCTCTTGCTGTTAAGTTGTAGTCTTGCCTGTGTAGCCTTCCTCAACTTGTGCATCCTCCGTGTAATCTTCCTTATTTTCAGCGTGACCATCCTCCACTTCATTATCCTCTATTTCCTCATGTGTAAATCTGAGCAACAGTAATGTACATGATTTAGGTAGTATAAAGTTCTCGGTTACATTAAAGTGAATTTCAGCAAGGAGTGAAGTCACCTGCTGTTGTAGCTTCTTAGCGCGACTTCGTGTAAGCGGTCCTTGTCCATCAACTTGTGTAACTGGTGCTGGGTGGTTTACGCGAGTTATGTCTTGGTTTTCTTGCGATAATGGTTCGTTGTTTGGGATGTCCTCATCAATCTCCCCCTCTTGAAAAGGAGTCGTCCTCGACTCTACTGATCCAAAGAAAGGAGAAAGATCGGAAACATTGAAGGTCTTGCTAACACCATATGCACTTGGAAGATCTATTTCATAAGCATTGTCATTGATCTTCTGTAGCACTTTGAAAGGTCCATCTGCTCGAGGCTGCAACTTGCACTTGCGCTGTTCAGGAAAACGGTCCTTGCGCAAATGCACCCAAACTAAGTCTCCTGGTTCAAATAACATCTTCTTACGCCCCTTGTTGGCACGTTTCATGTACATCTTGGTCATCTTTTCTATGTTTTCTTTTGCTTGATCATGAAGCTTCTTGACAAATTCTGCACGTTTGCTTGCATCAAAATTTACACGTTCCTGCATAGGCAAAGGCAAAAGATCGATAGGAGCAGTAGGTTTGAAACCATATACAATCTCAAATGGACAAAACTTAGTGGTCGAGTGTACTGCCCTGTTGTATGAAAACTCCACGTGAGGCAAGCTTTCCTCCCATAATTTCAAATTTTTCTTGAGAACAGCTCGCAGCAGTGTCGACAATGTTCGGTTCACAACTTCAGTTTGACCATCAGTTTGTGGATGGCATGTCGTAGAGAACAGCAATTTTGTCCCAAGTTTTCCCCATAAGGTCTTCCAAAAGTAGCTCAAAAACTTGGTGTCACGATCTGAAACAATGGTCCGCGGCACGCCATGAAGTCTTACAATTTCCCTGAAAAATAATTCAGCAATATATGAAGCATCATCGCTCTTATGACAGGGAATGAAATGAGCCATCTTGCTAAATCTATCAACCACAACAAAGATTGAATCCCTCCCCCTCTTAGTTCGAGGTAAACCAAGAACAAAATCCATTGAAATGTCTTCCCAAGGTACACTAGGAATAGGTAGAGGGGTGTACAAGCCATGAGGGTTCAAACGGGACTTAGCTTTGTGGCATGTTTCGCAGCGCATGACATATCTCTCCACATCGCGTCGCATCTTCGGCCAAAAGAAGTGATCAACCAACACTTGTTCCGTCTTTTTAGCACCAAAATGACCCATAAGCCCACCGGCATGAGCTTCCTGCACAAGCATGAGACGAACAGAGCATTCTGGAATACAAAGTTTGTTAGCCCGAAACAAAAATCCATCATGTAAATGAAACTTTTCCCAGCCCTTTCCATCATTACATTTGGAATATGGTTCAGCCAAATAAGGATCAGCAATATACAAATCTTTCACATTTTCTAATCCAAGAATTTTAGCATCAAGCTGATAAAGCAAAGCATGGCGTCTAGACAAAGCATCAGCTACAACATTATCCTTCCCTTTTTTGTACTTAACAATGTAAGGAAAAGACTCAATGAATTCACTCCACTTAGCATGTCTTCGGTTTAGTTTTAGTTGGCCCTTAAGATGTTTCAAGGATTCATGGTCTGAGTGTATCACAAATTCTTTGGGCAAGAGATAATGTTGCCAAGTTTCCAAACTTCTTACAAGAGCATATAATTCTTTATCATAAACGGAGTAATTTAGAATTGGACCACTTAGCTTTTCACTGAAATATGCAATAGGCATACCTTCTTGCATGAGCACGCCACCAATCCCCACACCACTTGCGTCACATTCAATTTCAAAGGTCTTACCAAAGTCAGGAAGTGCAAGGAGTGGTGCAGTTGTCAATTTCATTTTTAGATCCTCAAATGCCTTCTCTTGTGCCTCACCCCAATGGAATAGCACATCTTTCTTTGTTAATTCATTGATGGGTGCAGCAATGGTACTGAAGTCTTTCACAAACCGACGATAGAAACCTGCAAGTCCAAGGAAACTGCGCACTTGGCTCACATTCTGTGGAGGCAACCATTCACGAATAGCTTTTATCTTTTCTTCATCAACTTCGACACCTTGACCTGAAACAACAAAGCCAAGAAAGACTACCTTGTCGGTGCAAAAGGTGCACTTGGCAAGGTTAGCATACAAGCATTCCTTTCTCAAGACACATAGCACACTTGCTAGATGTTCAATATGTTCTTCAAGAGACTTGCTGTAAATTAAGATATCATCGAAGTAAACAACAACAAATTTGCCAATAAAAGCTCTAAGCACATGATTCATCAATCTCATGAAAGTACTTGGTGCATTTGTCAATCCAAACGGCATGACCAACCATTCATACAACCCAAATTTTGTTTTGAATGCAGTTTTCCACTCATCACCCTCTCTCATTCGGATTTGGTGATAGCCACTTCTCAAGTCAATTTTTGTGAAAATGATAGCACCACTAAGCTCATCAAGCATGTCATCCAGTCTAGGTATTGGATGTCTATATCTTATTGTTATGTTATTGATAGCTCGGCAATCAACACACATTCTCCATGAGCCATCTTTTTTGGAACTAAAAGAACAAGGACGGCACATGGTGAAAGACTTTCTTTTACATAACCTTTCTCGATCAACTCTTGAACTTGGCGCTGAATTTCCTTTGTTTCCTCTGGGTTGGTGCGATACGGGGCTCGGTTTGGAAGTGGGGCACCAGGGACAAGGTCGATTTGATGCTCAATGCCCCTCTTTGGTGGCAGCCCTGGTGGGACTTCGTCGGGAAACACATCCTCAAACTCCTGCAACACATCAAAAACAGCACTTGGCAAAGTGGAGGATAAGTCGTTAGTCGAAAGAAAGTTATCCTTGTACAAGAGTACAAAGAACATGGCATCGGGTTCACTCAATTGTTTTAAATCTTCCTTCCTAGCCATCATTACTAATCCCTCTTTTCCCTGTGGTTTGGTTTTTTGTGGCTGTGGAGTTGTATTTGGCTTTGGAATCTCTTTCTCACTATGTTTGTGGGTCTCACTCAAGTGTTTCTCGCTCTCTCGCTGTTTTCTTTTCAGATCATCCTTCAGAATTTCCTCCGGTGTCAAAGGAAGCAAAGTGATTTTCTCTCCTTTGTACATGAGATTAAGCTTGTTGGCTTGACCGCAAATCTGAACGTCACGGTCATATAGCCATGGTCTTCCCAGCAGCAACTGACATGCTTGCATTGGCACCACATCACACTCCACCTGATCATGGTACCTACCAATAGAAAATGGTATGGTCACAATGGTGTTTACTCGCAGCGTACCATACTCATTAAGCCATTGCATCTTGTATGGATCAGGATGGCGCCGCTGTTTGAACCCCATTTTCTTAACCAATTCAAAACTTGCAATGTTATTGCAGCTGCCATTATCAACAATAATCCTACATAGCTTGTCTTTGATCATGCCTCGGGTGTGAAAAAGATTGTGCCGCTGTCCATTTTCCTCCTTCACAGCATTCACACTAAGCACTCAACGAGAGATGAAGCAATTGTAGTCATCCTCATCAGGTTTAATCTCGTTCTCCTCATTACTTATTGTGTCCTCATGTGGAGCATCCTCTTCCATATCACTCCCAGATTCCCACTCGCCTAGCTCATTCACAAACATGGTTATTCTACTAGGACATTCAGCAGCGACATGTCCTCGGCCTTTGCATTTGTGACATGCAATCTCTCGGCTATGTGAAGATGATGCTGCAGCCGAAGCGACAGAGGATGCTGCTGTACGGGCAGCAGGGTGTTGATTTTTTTGTTGCGCTGTAGGTGAAGAGGCCGAAGAGAGTGTAGACTTTGCAGCAGCAGTAGATGGTGAAGACCTGGCGGCAATGCCTTGAGATCGATCACCAACAATAGAAGTACTGGGCTGCTGCCGACGCCATGGAGCTGAAGTGAAACGGCTCCCAGAAGAACGTCTATGTCCCTCTCGTTGAATCTTCTTCTCCGTACGCATTGCTTGATCCACAAGATCTTGCAGATTATGATATGGAAACATCTCAACAAAACTTGAAATTTCTTCATTGAGACCACGCAAAAATCTTGCCATTTTTGATTCACCATCTTCTCTAATCCCAGCACGAACCATGAGTAGTTCCATCTCCTTATAATATTCATCAACTGACCTAGAACCTTGTCTCAATGTTTGCAACCTATTGTGAAGGTCACGATTATAGCTCGAAGGAACAAAGCGCCTTCTCATGGCACGCTTCATTTCAGCCCATGTATCAATATGCTCACGTCCCAACACAAGCTGATTCTCTTGTATTTGATTCCACCAAGTGAGTGCATAACCAGAAAACTCAACTGAAGCAAGGTTTACACATCTGGTCGGACAGATTATGCACTCTGAAAATCTGATCACATTGCTCCTCCCACTCAAGATATGCATCAGGTTCTTCTTTTCCCGTAAACTTAGGGACACTCAGCTTGACCCGAGCAATGTTATCTGGGTAATCCCTAGCACGGCGACCATGGGGCTGTCTTCTATCTCTATGGACAGCAACTCGACGATGAGCTCGATGTCCATATCGCCCACCATCAGCAAATAGATTCTCATTATCATCAAATTCCTCAGCATGGTCATCATCATTATGGTCTTCTTCATCATCAAAGCGCACACAGCGGCCAAAAGCCCGACCGTGAGCACCTCCCCCGTGCTGCAGAATATGTGCAGCTGCGCCTCGGCCACGATGAGCACCATCCCCTCGTCCATCACCCCGACCAAGATCTTGCTGGCTGTGGAAGTCGTCATTAGCAGCAGCTCCCACTGAGTTCTCATCAGCGGCTTCACCATGATCAGCAGCAGGGTTAGGTTGATGTAGACCCCCACCACCAGCGACGGGAAGGCGTTCATTGAGCATCTGTCCCATGGCCTGAACCAGTTCACGTAATTGTTGCATCTCGGCTCGTGTGACTGGTTGTTCATCTCCTTCATGATTTTCCCCATGTACACTTGAGTTGGAACCTGCCATGTTAGCAAAGAGAAAGTGGAATAGATAATATTTGTGGAATCACACAACCTCACTACTTACTTACCAATGTCTTACTTGTTCTCAAGGGTAGCGATTGTGCAGGGTGGTAGTACCGCAGCAGTGATTCTGCGGTCGAAAGGATTACAAGTCGCAAGATCCGGCAACGAGTTTTAGTGGAGCTATAGGTGGGATGTTCAAGGAGGCTATGGTACCAAAATCTAGTGACGTAAACCACACAAGGAATGCGTAAATATTGCGGACCCGGAGCACCAAAGTTCAGAACAACAAATCCTGAAACTTTCAAAGAACAACCGCAAAACAGCCCCCCTTCTCTCTCTTTTTTTTTGACTCTTTCTCTTTCTCTTTTTTTTTATTTTCCGAATCTCTTTTTTTTATGCTCACTTTTCTTTCTTTCTTTTTTCACAACGCAGCCAGCTCTATTTTTATATAGGAGGGTGCAGATAACAAAAGATGAAAAAATGGTGCAAGAGCTATGACGATGATTACCAACAAGATGAAAAGACACTAGATTAAAAGTACCAAACAAAGGCTGTAGGATTTTTTTAGTGGCTTTTAGTGGACTTTAGGATAAGGAACAGAAATCAAACATAATAGGGAGGAAAAAAATAGATCAAGTGATCAACTTAAAACTGATATGTGGATGGTGGTGAAACCTACCGTGACAACAGAGGCTCTGATACCATATGATGCGAACTCGCTAGGGTGGCCCGATCTTCACGGCAGTAGGTTGATGATTCAAGGGTAACTAGCTGAAAACAGCAAGGGTATCTAGCTTTATACCTGCCAAGGTTGGTTGCGACCAAGTGATGGGGAGGGACGATCCGAAGCCTCCTGAACTTCGACCCGATCTCCAAACGACCACAGAACCACAAACCAGGACTAATCCACACAAGAGGCTCGGGAGCCAAAAGCACGAATTAGAAGACCTCAGAGAGATCCCTCGCAAGCCCAAGCAGAACTCGCAAGAACAAAGGAGTAAGTCACTCGGCAGCTCAGCTGCAATACCATGTATTGGTTTATCAAGTTATCAAAAAGTCCTTCAATTGGTAGCTCTAAGAGGTTATTTATACTGGGAACATCCCTCCCAATAAGGTGTGAACTGAACTCTTCACGTTTAGGAGGTGAAGGGTCAGTGGGAAAAACATTTACGAAGCCTCCACGAGTTCTCGCGCGGCTGTTTGACTGCTCCGGGCAGCCTCCACTAAAAACGTCATTACTCCTTATTGGGAAGTCCAAATGATGCACCGTTTATTGCGTTGGAAAATAGACTTGATAAGCTTTCCAACCATATATATTATGGCACCCAGAACTTCAAAGGTTGGTATGTCCATCCACTTGAAGTTGCAGCTCTTGCTGTTAAGTTGTAGTCTTGCCTGTGTAGCCTTCCTCAACTTGTGCATCCTCCGTGTAATCTTCCTTATTTTCAGCGTGACCATCCTCCACTTCATTATCCTCTATTTCCTCATGTGTAAATCTGAGCAACAGTAATGTACATGATTTAGGTAGTATAAAGTTCTCGGTTACATTAAAGTGAATTTCAGCAAGGAGTGAAGTCACCTGCTGTTGTAGCTTCTTAGCGCGACTTCGTGTAAGCGGTCCTTGTCCATCAACTTGTGTAACTGGTGCTGGGTGGTTTACGCGAGTTATGTCTTGGTTTTCTTGCGATAATGGTTCGTTGTCTGGGATGTCCTCATCACCAACCTAGCGCACGTGCCTATGGTCGAGCTACGCAGTGCATTCGGCAGTTGTTCGATAGGGGCGTCGCAAGAAACAAGATAATAATAGAGACATTGACCGCAACCATAGTCACACCCTAGGGGCAAATTGTGTGGGACATGGTGAAACTTACTAGCAGTGCCATGTGGTAGCATTACATGGAGATGGCTAGCAATCCTTCTTCTCCAACCTTTCGGTAGCCCATAGTGTATGTCCATTTTGTTAACCATGGTGATTCCTCCAACTGGTCGGCACCCCAGAGGGTAGTAATGATCTTGTCCCCCTATTCTGTTCGATGTCGACGAAAGAGTTGTCCCCAAAGGCGCAGATCACCGAGGAGGAAGCTCCAGTTGATAGAGATTCTGTAGGCTTCCAGCCGAACGAAGGTGTCGGTAAATGGTGGGGTGCTCTCATTGACTGCCACAAGATTATTCGTGGCATGTCTAAGGGCAAATACCGAAGATGAGGAGGACTTCAACTCGCAGTCCAATGAGGATGAAGCAGGCAGCGAGGGTGGCACTGTGGGTAGCATTGTTTCCGCCAACACAGACTATGTGTCCAGTCGATTGGATTTGCAAGCGGCCTCTTCCCTAGTTCTACCATAGGACCATGACCCTTCGTGGGCCTTCGACATGGACACTCTTCTTGTGAGGTAGTGCTTCCCTGATAAGAGTGCCATGAAGCAAGCTATCGCAAGCTTTGCAGTCACTACTACAAAAAGGGTCATCACAGACGGTTCAATCATCACAGACGATTTTTTGAATCGTCTGAATTTATGCGTCAGTGATAATCAGATGTTATCATAGATGGTTTGTGAGCCATCTGTGATAAATACATCACAGACGATTTATAACTAGATCCGTCTATGAAGAACACTATCACAGACGGTTCTAGCTACCAACCGTCTGTGATAGGCGGTTCTAGCTACCACTATCTGTGATGTGTGAGTATCACAGACAGTTTGTATATAGAACCGTCTATGATATTTCCCCATCATAGACGGTTTCCAGTTTGAGCCGTTTGTGATAATTCTTCACAGACGGTTTATACCACAAAACCGTCTATGATAATTCATTCTATACCTAATTTGTTTTCTATTTTTCGGCTAGCCTCAGGAAATATTAACTATATCATTTGAAAATAAGCAAATACAGTAACACATTCTATTTCTATTAAGATTAGAATCCACCATTACAACATCACAAGATATCGAGTAGGTTACCCATAGCATTGCACACACAAGAAGACATTTACAATTTTACAAAGATAAGTTTTATAGTTATAAATTCAGAAAAATGCTTACACTTCAAGAAACTTTAGGTAATGCAATCTAGACTTACACATCCTTCATTAAACTACAATTTAAAACAAGTGGTGCGGAAAAATTTTCATGTAGCAAAAACAAAAAGGCAACAAACACCATTTTCAACTTCTATGACAAAATCAACAGCTTCTATGCTAACAACTTAAAATATTGCAGATTTGTCATTGTCTTCTTCCTTTCCATCTTTCTTCAAGCGAAATTTCAGTCACCCTTGTAGAACCCCTTCCCACCCTTGCCGCACACAAACGAGTTGGAGTAGTACTGGTGGTATTAATTCTTTGAGTAGGGAGAGGGGGTTAATAAGGGGCAAGAGGTGGGGAGGAGAACAGTGCCTGCCGTTCGATGTGGAGAGAATGGACAGGTGAGATCGGGATCTTGAGGGATATGCCGTAGATCGGTGACGTGGCTATACATCACAGACGATTGGGATTACAAATCGTCTATGATAGAGACATCACAGATGATTCACAAGAAACCCATCTATGATAACAGGAGATATCACAGATGGCTCATAACAAAAATAGTCAGTGATAATAGCATCACAAAGATAATATATCAGTACAATATAAATAGCAGTCTTAAAAGATAAAATAGCAAAATTTTATATGGCTTATATATACTCATTCGAAAGGTTTCGATGAGATCTACAACTTTGCAGTTGAGATGAAACCCAAATTCCGAAGGGAAGATCAAAAATTTGGGCAAAAATAGAAACTTAAAACTTAAAGGGTGACTAGTGCAAGCGAGTTATTTTTTTAATCGGGCTCATCGTTAGCTTTCTAACGAGTATAAAAACGTTGAAAACGGACACCGTATGCAAAAGTTATGCTCATTTTACTAAAGGTGTCTCAAAACTGAATCCCACTCAGACTCAGGCGAGAAATTATGAAATTTTGGGGGATTATGAGGTGGGAAACATATCACAGATGGTTTTTAATACAAACCATCTATGAAGGTCACAGACGGTTTAAATAAAAAATTGTCTGCGATGTCTTGTATTATTACAGATGGTTCATATAAATAACCGTTCATGAAAATACCATAGACGGTTATTCATATAAACCGTCTGTGATACTTACAGCACAAACGGTTTGTAGGAACCGCCTATGATGTAAGCGTCTAGTTTAGCCTCTATTGTAGTAGTGAGTCAGGATCAGTCGAACTTATCGAGTTTTCAAGTGAGCCGGACCTATCATGTTATTTTTTATGTGAAGATAGTCGTAGTCACCAAAATGTCTATGCCATCCTAACAATGACAAGGAAAACGCAGATGTCGTGGCTACAGGCCAAACAATATAGAAGGGGACTAGTAGAAGAGGAAAGAGAGCCAGATCTATGGGAGAGTTGGTGAGAATGAGAGGATGCCCCTCCTCCTGCCCCTCCTGGGGGTTTATATCCATGAGTGGGGTAGAATGGGAAATCCCCATTCTACCCCTTGGTATTTACAAAGAATGAGGGTACATTGGTATATTTACATTGGTATATTCCTCTACATTATCAAGCCAATTACATATTAGGCCAGTTGCAAGGCCCAGTCACGGGGGGTTGGGCAACCCCCACAACAGTACTCGCTCGACAGCAAGCGCAGAGGTCCCGATGGGCGAGCTGACGTGCCAAACTATCCCAGCTCCCCGTTCCCCGACAGCAAGCGCGAGGGTACTGACTAGCGAGCCGATGCAACTAGTAGCTTGCAGCCCCCCTGAGGCGATGCCTACAAGGCTGACAACGAAGTTGTGCCGCCCCGCTGAGGCGATGCCTACCAGGCGGGCAGCAAAGCCTAGCCGCCCCACCGAGGCGATGCCTACAAGGCGAGCGGCGAAGTCACGCCGCCCCGCCGAGGCGATGCCTACCAGGCGGGCAGCGAAGTCTTCCCGCCCCGCCTAGGCGACGCCTACAAGGCAGCGAAGTCACGCTGCCCCGCTGAGGCGATGCCTACCAGGCAAGCACCGACGACGTGCCGTCCCGCCGAGGTGATGCCTACAAGGAGGACGGTGAAGTCGAGTGCCGAGGCCGTGTCGTTCCGCCGAGGCGTTGCCTACGAGGCGGACGGCGGAGTCGAGCGCTGAAGACGTGCCGTCCCACCGAGGCGATGCCTACAAGGCGGACGGTGAAGACCTGCGCCGGAGCCATGCCGTCCCACCGAGGCGATGCCTACAAGGCGGTCGGCGGAGTCGAGCACCGAAGACGTGCCGTCCCACTGAGGGAATGCCTACAAGGCGGACGGCGAAATCGTGCACTGGAGCCGGGTCGCCCCGCAGAGAGCGGGCGTGAGGTGCATAGGCCGAGGGCGCTACGAACGCCGACGCAGGGAGGCGGAGGCGCTGTTCCCCCACCTTCAAAAAACCCATGCCCACGGAGGGTGGGCGCGAGTGGCGTAGGCCGAGGGCGCTACGTGCGCGGAGGCAGGGAGGTGGAGCCGCTGTTCCCTTACCTTCAAAAACTCACGGCCGCGGGGGGTGAGCGCGAGCAGCGTAGGCCGAGGGCGCTACGCGCACTGAGGCAGGGAGGCGGAGCCGCCATTCTCCTACCTTCAAAAACTCGCGCCCGTGGGGGGCAGGCGCGAGCGGCGTAGGCCGAGGGCGCGAGCGCGCAAAGATAGAGAGGCGGAGCCGCCGTTTCCCTACCTTCAAAAACTCGCATCCGCGGAGGGCGGGCGCGAGCGGCGTAGGCCGAGGGCGCTACGCACGCGGAGGCAGGGAGACGGAGCCGCCGTTCCCCTACCTTCAAAAACTCGCGCCCGCGGAGGGCGGGCGCAAGCGGCGTAGGCCAGGACGGTACGCAGGCAAAGGTAGGTTATTCAGGAGGTGCGCCGCTAAAGCAATGCACGCCCTGGTGGGACGCGCAGAGAGGCGCGATATCCTGGTGGTGCGATGCTAAAGCGGTGCACTCCCTGGTGCAAGGCGCGCAAAGGCTCGATATCCAAGTAGTGCGTCGCGAAAGCGAGGCACTCCCTGGTGTCTCGGCCGTCGTACGATTTTTATAGTCCGTAGAGTGCACGTGGGGACAATATCCGCGCGTCTTATTTATACTCCATAGAGTGCGTGGAAACATCATCCACGTCTTATTTATACTTCGGAGAGTACACGTAGGGACAACATCCATGCGTGCGCGGGAACATCCGTGTCTTGTTTATATTCGGTAGAGTGCGTAGGGACAACATCCGCGTCTTATTTATATTCCACAGAGTGCGCACGGAGGCAGACCTCGACGCTGCATCTTATTTATACTCCATAGAGTGCGCGCGGAGGCAGACCTCGACGCTGCGTCTTATTTATACTCCGTAGAGTGCGCGCAGGGGCATCCCCCGCGTGTCTTATTTATACTCCGTAGAGTGCGTGCGGAGACGGACCTCGACGCTATATCTTATTTATACTCCGTAGAGTGCGTGTGGAGGAGGACATCGATGCTACGTCTTATTTATACTCCGTAGAGTGCGTGCGGAGGCGGACCTCGATGCTACGTCTTATTTATACTCCATAGAGTGCGTGCGCAGGTGGACCTCGATGCTATGTCTTATTTATACTCCGTAGAGTGCGTGTGGAGGCAGACCTCGACGCTACGTCTTATTTATACTCCGTAGAGTGCGTGCGGAGGCGGACCTCGGCGCTACATCTTATTTATACTCCGTAGAGTGCACGTGGGGACAATATCCGCGCGTCTTATTTATACTCCGTAGAGTGCGTGGAAACATCATCCACGTCTTATTTATACTCCGGAGAGTACACGTAGGGACAACATCCATGCGTGCACGGGAACATCCGTGTCTTGTTTATACTCGGTAGAGTGCGTAGGGACAACATCCGCGTCTTATTTATACTCCACAGTGTGCGCGCGGAGGCGGACCTCGACGCTGCATCTTATTTATACTCCATAGAGTGCGCGCGGAGGCGGACCTCGATGCTGCGTCTTATTTATACTCCGTAGAGTACGCGCAGGGGCATCCCCCGCGTGTCTTATTTATACTCCGTAGAGTGCGTGCGGAGACGGACCTCGACGCTATATCTTATTTATACTCCGTAGAGTGCGTGTGGAGGAGGACCTCGATGCTACGTCTTATTTATACTCCGTAGAGTGCGTGCGGAGGCGGACCTTGATGCTACGTCTTATTTATACTCCGTAGAGTGCGTGCGCAGGTGGACCTCGACGCTATGTCTTATTTATACTTCGTAGAGTGCGTGCGGAGGCAGACCTCGACGCTACGTCTTATTTATACTCCGTAGAGTGCGTGCGGAGGCGGACCTCGGCGCTACATCTTATTTATACTCCGTAGAGTGCGTGCGGGGGCGGACCTCGACGCTACGTCTTATTTATACTCCGTAGAGTTGCTCGATGCAGAGTCGAATGTCGACGTCGTGGACACTAGAGCGAAGACCCGTGTTGCAAAGTCCTTCACGTGAGCGAAGTAGCCTCCGATGTTGAGAACGCACCATGCATGAGCCATGTATGCCATGCATGCAACGCAGCATGAGCATATGCTTGCTATGTGAGCTCGGCGGAGACTCCGGGCGGACTGGCAGATCACCATTTGCGCGTTGTATCCATGCATGCATGCATGGTTTCGTGCGTGCGTCTCTCTACTTGCGTAGCTTCTCGTACTGTCCTCAACGAAGTGTGCGAACACTACAACAAAGGCTTCGAACGGCTCGGCGAAGGCTTGGCGCGGGGACTGCAGAGCGAAGGCTCGAAGTCGCGCTGGGGGCGGAGGCGGTAGGCCAGGTCGGAGACGTGGGCCGCAAAGCTCGACGTTGTAGGCTCGAAGTCATATGGAATCTGCGAAGAGGAGCCTCGAAGTCTCTCGGGGTCCGTGAAGCAGAAGCTCGACGGAGGCTCAACGCGAAGACTACAGAGCTGGTGGCTCGACGTCGCGATGAGCCCCTACACCTCCCAGAGCCCATCCTTTACGATGCTGGCAAGCCCAAGGACGGCGGGGCTACAGGCGGCGACGAGCCATAGCCCCACGCGGCCACGAAGGTGCTCTGCGAGCCAGTCGGGTCCGACGGACGGCACAACGCCGTCTGATAAGAACATGTACCCTATGGATACAACTATATTTGCTATACTTGTTGTTCCAATTACAAGAGCTCCTACACATCACTTAAATTATGAGGTGAGTTCGTTTCAAAGAGATTTTACTTTATTTGATAAAGAACTTATGATATTACATAATGAGAGTTTGTTGCGTTTGTTATCATGTACCAAGATTTATGATCAAGATCATGCAATACGTGATGCTACACCTATGTTAAAACCGAGGACGGTTTCCTGTCAAGAAGGGGAGGATGATGTGACCACGCCACCAACACATACGACCATAGCGGTCAATATCAAGATTGAACTAAAGGTGAATTCGTTTCTTCAACTTCAACACATTTTAAATGAGAATATGGTGCTACCTAATGATGAATATATATATATATATATATATATATATATATAGTAAAAGTATTGAGTGCTATTAGGTGCCCGGACTCCTCAATCGTGTGCCGTCCGATCGCGTACGCACATTCAGCCGGGGAAAAGTTGATTAACGGGTTGGGAGATGCTAGACCCGTTGCTTGAGCAAATTAGGAACCTCCGTCGCTCGGTCACGACTTTTTTCCCCAAATCTCGTATTTCCCCCGGTCTCGCATCTGCCTCTTCCCCCAAATCGCGTCTCCCCGGTCTCGCATCTTTCCCCAAATCGCGAGCGGCTGCTTCACCGGAGGCCACCTCCGCCGGAATCTGCTCGCGCGTGCAGGCTGCAGCGATGGCGTCGTCGCAGGCGAACCTCGACACGACGCAGCTCCTCTTCCTGGTGTAGACGCTGTCTACAGAGACGGAAATAATTGGATGTTTAAAAAGGTTTTGCTCCTCTTCCTGGTGTAGACGCGCTGAGACCCTTCGGCCTTCACCAAGCGAAGCGAGCAGGCCAAGATTGAGCTGCTCCACAAGAATTGTCCTCTCCCACCTCTCCTCCTGGGGATCTTCAGGTGCTCTCAGGTAATCTTGGTTTCGCGGATTTCTTCTAGGAAGTTTTGTTGGATTTCTTGGGTGGAATCGGTGGGATGTTGGATGTGTTCTTCTGAGCGGCGAATTTTATTCCGTTTTTGGTGGGTTTCCGGATTTGGAGTTCGAATCCCCTGGAATTGTTCAAAAGATTTGTGGGGCTATTGCTCGAATCCCCTGGACGACCTCGCCGCCGCGGCGCCCCCGGCGGCGCCGCTGATGCGCACCAGCTCGCTGCCCACCGAGACAGAGGAGGAGCGGTGGCGCCGGCGCGAGATGCAGAGCCTGAAGCGGCTCGAGGCCAAGCGCAAGCGCCTCGAGCGGCGCAACTCCATGAACTCCGGCAGGTTTGGCGGCGGCCAGGACGACGGCCAAGAGCCGCTGTACCCCAGCGGGTTCCAGCTCCGGCGCTCCGTCGCCTCGCAGGGGAGCACCTCGTCAAGCATGCCAGAGCAAGGTATATATGCTACCATTATCTTTCATACAGCAAGAACTATTTATTACATTATGTTAGTAATTTCCGCTGTTTTATTGCGGTTTTTGTAGTTGAATTATTCATTTATACGAGTTGGTTGCTAGTTCTTGATGATCCATGCAGGTTGGTGCCATGCCGTGTTGTTTTTGCTTGTACAAAGTTTAGTTTAGTTCGTTAGGTAGGTGACGCATGGGCAGAGATCTAAGTGAACTAGGCTTAATTGGGCATGGATCTTTAGCTGTGGGGTTGTGATTTGGATTACAATTCTGATGACATGGAGCAGGGATAGTGTTTGCTGAGAAGAATCTGTTAGGTGTCCTTGTTGTTTTCCCCTGATTATCAGCCTTGTTGTTTGTTGATGCTTCTTTTTCAGTAAATTGGGAAACTTGTTTTGAGAAATTAGTTGATAGATTCTTTTGCAGTAAAAACTGAGAACTCTTTATGGATAAAGATGATGCTTTTACACATCAGGTTCTTGTTTTTAGCTAGCGTTTGTTTTGATTGATGTCATTTGTGGAATTGTTTTGAGATGTGCTGTTGTTTGTGGAGACCAGATAGACACTCCTTTCACAGGATGGTTCTTGCTTCTAAGTTCTCTTGTCATTACGTAGCATAGAAGTATGATTGTTTAGATTAGTCAGTGTACAAGCTGGTGTGTATGATTCAATTGATGATGCCTTTGCCATTGGCACAGTTCGGTATCATCAAGTGTACTTGAAAACTTGAAATACATCTGATGTCAAACCTATTTCATACTCAAAACACTTCCTTTCATTTGCATTGCAGCAAGTGTAGGTCCTCTTTACTTGAATGACCCCGTCAGCCTGCCTATTATCGCTTTGTTGTTGTAAATAGTGATTAGTAAATGTATCGAAATTGCGAAGAATAAATTGGGCCAGGAATCTTTGTTCTCTTGCTGCAATCTGAAAATGTGGCAATTTGCCCCTCTGCTCTTAATGCACAGGTGGCGGTGGTGACGTGAGGAGCCCGTCTAGCATGAACACATCCTCTGATAACGCCAGCAATCAGAATAAATTCCTTCCCCCGACGACGTCAGCTGGGAAGCCACTGAACGGGACGATGGAGGAGCAACCACCATTGCGAACCCTCCGGTCCCTGACGATGCGCACGGCGAGCACCGGCGACCTCCGGAAGAGCATGATGGAGGACATGCCGATGGTCTCCTCCAGGGTGGACGGCCCCAACGGCAGGAAGATCGACGGCTTCCTGTACAAGTACAGGAAAGGGGAGGAGGTGTCGAACAATTGTGATTGTGGTTGTTTATTTGTTTATGGAGAATGTGTATGTGCAGTTGCAGAAAAGGGTATGTCAGGAAGCAAATTTTTTTGGTTGGGAAGCAATAGTTCATTTAGTACTTGCTTTTTTCCCTATGCATCATACCCCATCCATGTATGTAACTTTATCTGAATTGTAATACTGAGATTGCTGCTTGAATTTTACAATTCATAATTAGTATACACATTTTGTTGTAATGTTTAATCTGAAAAATGAAGTATAAGCCTTTTATCAACTATTGTTATTTTGATTGTAAATTAGTCTGTGCATAATGAGTATGTGCAGTTCGACAATATAACACAACATTTCCTATCTCAGATGTGGTAATTGACCCCGAGAAGAATATTTTGGCAGCAACAGATCATTAGCCATGGAATTTATCAATTTCCTTACATATGTCTGACTCTTTAACATACCTGTTCTACTATCTTGATCTTAATTAACTAACAGACTTACATACTTGTAATGAAAGGGCTTCTCTTACTTAACTATCACATACTCACATAAAATTTTCACATTAACTGCTAACATGACGTAAAAATTTGCCGCTCTAAATCAATTCGTGCCACGTATAAAAAATAATGGAAGTCAACATACGCGTTTTCTACTATGTCGTTCGTCTCCATCAACCTATTTAAGATAGCATTTTTTTGTCCGATTGAGCTAGCATTTTTTTCTGGGTATAATACTCCTTTTGATCACAATGATTCATCATATGTTACAAGTAATGATATTTTGCATGCACCATACTATATTAAATTTATACGTACAACCCCTTATAATGACGTACAAATTCGACACTCTAAATCATTCCCTTTTTCATATAAAAAATGGAAGTCAACACATTCATTTTTTCATACGCATTCATGTCTAGCTACAATTCAATGAATATTTTGTTGCTCGAATTAGATGAAAACTCCAAATAAGTTTTTTACAATAAGCGCTCACATGGCGTAAAAATTCGATGCTCTCAATCATTACAGGTGGCTTATAAAAAATAATGTAAGCAAACATACCCGTCTTTTCTGTGACATTTGTGTAGTACAACCATTTAAGTTAGCTTTTGTTGTCTGATTGAGATGAAAAAAACACATAAGTTTGTCACCTTAAATGCTTACAATACGTGCGAATTCGCCACTCTAAATCATTCCGTGCGACATCTAAGACGGACATTTGTATACTTGTTTGGAGTTGCATAACTTTATAAGATAACATTTGATATCTGATTCAACTAGAAAATTCTCACAATTTTTTCACCAAAACCAATATCATGACGTACAAATTTGCCGCTCTAAATCATTCACTATGACATACCCGTTTATATTTGTAAGATTTTTACCCTGACCGCTTACATGTCGTACAATTTCACCGCTCTAATTCATTCCGTGTCCTGTATACGTGCACATACGCGTTTTTTGTGCCGTTCGTCTTCTTCAACCATTTAATATATCTTCATGTGGTGTATAAAAATTAATGAAAGTTAACATAATTATTCTTATGCCGTAAGTGGACCAATTCAAAAAAAAATTGGAGTATAAAACTCGATTTGATCACAACGATTCATCATATGTTGCATGTAATGATATTTTGCATGCACCATAGACTACTAAATTTATATTTACAAGCTAGCATACTTCAAATACTGCCGTACGGATTTGCATACCTACTCCATGTTTATTAATACATCGCCGATACAAAAATGAGCAGGAAATTTTTTTATGGCAAATAACAATATACACACATACATACCTCCACGTTAATTACAATGATTCTATATACATACCTATCTCCACGTTCACAAATCCGGATCGCTTGTTAACAAAAAATTGACCAATCCGGATCGCTGGTTCCTCAGATTCACGTTCCATCCCGGATCATTTGAATTATGGCAAATAATTAGCGGGGTGGGCATTTCAGATCGCTGATCTATTTATGGCAGTAAAAATCCCGGATCGCGTACGCACAGCATGCTGGATATTTATGGCAGTAAAAATCCCGGATCGCGTACGCACAGCATGCTGGATATTTATGGCAGTACAAATTCCGGATGGCACTAATCAATCTGACGTTTGAATTCTAATGCAAACACATATTGCTAATGGATATACCCGTTAATCTCATACCTATTACACACTAGCACATCTCAATGCGATCGAACGGTAGATAGGTTAGGTGCCTGGACTCCTAGGAGTCCCAATTCGCCTTCCTATATATATATATATATATATATATGTATATATATATATATATATATATGTATATATATATATGTATATATATATATATATATGTATATATATATATATATGTATATATATATATATATATATGTATATATATATATATGTATATATATATATATGTATGTATGTATGTATGTATGTATGTATATATAGCACCACATCACTTTGGAACCAATTGAAGTAAGGGTTCAAGTTGGACAGGTTTTGGAATCCAATTCGGCCTCCAGATCAATTCGGATTCAGCCTGACAGGCCAATTTCAAATGGCCATAACTTTGATCCAGAAGGCTTCTCAGGACCCGTGAGTACTTGTTGGAAAGCTCTTGGAGTCTACTTTCAGATGGATCTGGTCTCACCTCCAAAATCCATCTGAGCAGATCGGAAACTGCGAAACAAGTCACGTCACTTTTCCAGTCCGAGTCAAAGTGGGCCGAGGGCCTTGTAACTTGGGCTATTTGGGCCAGTACTGTTGACATGAATAGTGCCACGGCCATGTGAACAGTAACCGCAAATAGTACCATATCCCTTGTCATTAGATAAGTGCGGCTTTCCCCTCCCCTATTTAAGGGGGCCGCACCCCTTTAGTTTTCCTTGGGTTTTTCTTAAGAGATTATTCTGCTTAGCAGTTTCACCGCATGTTTGGTTGAGGAACCCCAACTTGTGAATTTAATATTTATTCGCAATACAGATTGCATCTTTTACTCTCTTGCTCGTGTTCTCGATTCGCTTGCAGGAGATAGCCTTCTTGGCGAGGTCAATCGTGTTCAGCACGGTTGATAACCAACGGAGCAGTGGTGTAGTGATTGCGAGGGGTTCGATCTGTTTTGGTTGGAGCCTTTGGATCATCAACGTCGAGATCTCCATAATCGACTTATCTGTACCTCTCGGAAGATCGGGCCATCGTCACATCAGTTGGTATCAGAGCAACGGTTGCCTGTGAGGTAATTCTTGTATCCCTAGTTAGTAGATTGGTTTTTATTTCCAATAGTCCAGAAAAAAATTGCCCCACAAAAAGAATTAATTCCGCTGTCCAAACCCCGTTGTGTCTTTCAATCTGTTAGTTTTGGTTTGCTATATTGAATTTGTGTCCATATTATCATTATCTAGTTGCTGGTCATATCTTTGTTCCATTAAAAATCCAAACAAAAGAAAAATTCCCCACCCCAAACCCTAATTTCCAAATTCGGCTGATTTTTCCTTTCTCTGCAGCCGACACCAAAAATACCATATCTTTTGATTTCGAGATTATTTTGAGTGATACCGCCGCCATTAGATTCAAAAATTCCTTATCCATCTATCTGTAAAATTTCACATCATTCCAGCAAGGCAGTTAAGAGATATATGCGGTGAAAGTTGACCCAATTATCTGTTTTGAATCTGCAACTGTCAGAAGTTGTGATTTTTGTGCGAATTTATGTGTCGGGTTTTGGAAGTTGTCCCCAAACGAAAATCTGTAGAAAAAGCCGTCAGAAAACAGATAAAAAAAGAATCAGTGAAAAAAAGGCTTCTGAGAAAAAGTTACGGTCAAAATACCGACGTGTTGTCCAGTGGACAGAAATCTTCAGTTTTCAGTTTTGGGTCAATCCTTGTGTTCTTCAATTCCAGATTGCATTGGATTGAATTATCTTTTATTTACCACTCCTACACATTTCCATACACTTTATTTTAGCCTTGTTCCATTCTTGGTTGATCAGCAACATAGGCTAAGTCTTAGATACGGACTATAATTCAATTCTATGCAATTCTGAAATTAACTGATTGTTCTCCATTGCTACCATATTGTGCCTTCCAAGCTACACCTACTCTTGATCAGAACAGGTTCCCTCTTGCAATCGTACCAACACTCGACACGGTGTCACGAACCAGCCACCGGTTGTACCACCTGCTGCATTGGTAAGAACACTTGTAAGAGTGTGGTAAGACGCTTGAGAATGTGTGATTCCACCTTCCACCACCTAGTAGTGGATAGGGATAATACCTTTGTGTTGTCTTTTGTTTTCTACTAACCATGACAGGTGGGTCGTCTGATGATCAAGTGTGTGTTTTAAAGGGAGAGCTCATGATACTCTGGGATGGACAACGCATCAATAGGAAGCTTCAAGCTTCGACGGACTCATGGCAGCGCTCCATCAGTTCCATCAATGAGAGTATTACAACACCCACTGCACGCCTTGAAAGAATGGTGAATCGGCCACCAAACAATGGACGCGAGTATGATCACGATGCGGGCCAAGATCGTGAGGAGGGAGATGATAATGGGAGACAAAACCGCGACGCCAGTGCTTCTTTTGCTGCCCAAGATGCATGCCCACGACACCGCCTACATCAAAACCGTCACGGTATGGGAGGTAATAATTTTCAGCACCACAATGATCGTTCTAATCATGACCCTTTTGCTAAAGTCAAATTTACCATTCCATCTTTTTCTGGTCTTTATGATGCTGAAATATATCTTGATTGGGAGATGACGGTAGAGCAGAAGTTTAATTCTCACTTGGTTCCAGAACAACATAAAGTTAGACAAGCTACTAGTGAGTTTAAGGACTTTGCTATTATCTGGTGGAATGAACTGGGTACCATGCGCTTACAACCTGATACATGGGAGCGGTTAAAAGGAGCTATGCGTGCTAGATTTGTTCCTCCTGCTTTTAAACATGAAATGCATAAAAAATTGCAGTGCTTAGACCAAGGTAATAAATCTGTCGATGAATATTATCAAGAACTACAAATAGGCACGTTGCGTTGTAATGTTGTAGAAGATGAGGAGGATAAGATTTGTCGTTTTTACGGGGGGTTACAGCGTGAAATTCAGGACATTGTTGATTATAAAGATTTTACTACTGTCAACCAGTTGTTCTAGCTTGCTTGTTTGGCAGAAAAAGAATTGCAGGGTAGGCAACAAAGGACAAGGAGCAACTTTGGAGGTACGTCTACATCGAGATCAACGCCTAGGCAAGCCAAGATAGCCCCACCTCCTATTTGTCGAGCTGCTGCCCCCTCTGTGAGTAGGGCGCGTTCAGCAGCACCGCCGCCACCATCACGCGCAACCGAGACAAGCAAATCTACTAGTGTGCAAGCACCAGCACAGAGCTCTTCATCGGTTGCTTACACGAGCCGTACGACAAGCATTGTGTGCCACCGTTGTAAAGGGATGGGTCACGTCATGAGAGATTGCACAAGTCAGTGGGCGTACATTGCGACAGAAGATGGTGGTTATGTAAGTGCTAGTGATGTTGAGTATGAATATGCTCTTGCAGCTAACCTTGCAGGTAATGGTGATGATCATGAGAACAAACCTGTGTTTGTGCCATTTTCTGTTACTAACAACTTGCAGGTAGTTGAGAACCATGTCAAAGAAGAGCATGAGCTGATTGAATCACTGACCCCATTGGTTGAGAATGAAGATAAGGAGATGGATGCACTTACATCATCTGAGGAGAGCCAAAAAGGTAAAGAACATGGTACTATCATCGCTCACGGTATTGATTTGGTGCTACAACAAGACATAGAGCAACCTTGTGAGTATATACCTGCTGTAGTGCAATCTTTTGATATTCCTAGTGTTGACTTAAATAAACCATGTGTTGATCTAAATTCTCATAATTTTGCACATGTTAAATTAATAACACATAAAGAAGTTTTGACTAGAATTTCTCCTGCTAATTCATTGTGTTACATCATGTTGGATCTATCTATGAAATTGTTACATGCTATGGAGAAAGTTTATGAACTTGCATGTTCGAAATTCTTATTTAGTACCTACACCCCTGGATATAAGTTTAATTTGATTGGAGATTATGGTGTGGAAAATCAATTTCTTGTATATCGAATATGCATAACTTGCGATCACATGGATGAATTGAAACTTGTTGTTTGGGACAACAATTCTTGTATGCTGAATCATGTTGAATGTGAGAAGGAAGTAAAATTTAGTACTCATTCAATGCCTATGTGTTCATCTCTTTTTGCACCATCTAGTATAGACAATCTGAATAAAGATAATGAATTATGGCAGAACATACAAAGCTCTTCACTCTTACTAGATGAATTTGCTATTGTTCGATTGAGATATGATTATATAGATGAACTTTGCTTGATTCCAAAAGTTGTAGTTTTGCCCATATGTGCCACCACTACAAGTTTACAAATTCAAATATTTGAATTGCATAAATGCTTCACTTACATTTACAAAACAAGTTGCAATAATTACTGTGTGAGAAATTTTGAATTGCTCATTAACATATAAGATTACTCTTGGGTTAATAATACAACGAGCTTTTATGATCATTGCTGTTTTATAACATTAATTGTGCAACAACGAAGAACGGTTAAAACGGATGACATATACATATACCATGCATACACCTTGGCTTCTTTGTTACCATTTTTTCAACTTATCAAAAGCCGAGGACGGCTTTGTTTGCAAGAAGGGGAGGATGATAAGAACATGTACCCTATGGATACAACCATATTTGCTATACTTGTTGTTCCAATTACAAGAGCTCCTACACATCACTTAAATTATGAGGTGACCTCATTTCAAAGCGATTTTACTTTATTTGATAAAGAACTTCTGATATTACATAATGAGAGTTTGTTGCGTTTGTTATCATGTACCAAGATTTATGATCAAGATCATGCAATACGTGATGCTACACCTATGTTAAAACCGAGGACGGTTTCCTGTCAAGAAGGGGAGGATGATGTGACCACGCCACCAACACATACGACCATAGCGGTCAATATCAAGATTGAACTAAAGGTGAATTCGTTTCTTCAACTTCAACACATTTTAAATGAGAATATGATGCTACCTAATGATGAATATATATATATATATATATATATATATATATATATATATATATATATATATATATATATATATATATATATATATATATGTAGCACCACATCACTTTGGAACCAATTGAAGCAAGGGTTCAAGTTGGACAGGTTTTGGAATCCAATTCGGCCTCCAGATCAATTCGGATTCAGCCTGACAGGCCAATTTCAAACGGCCATAACTTTTGATCCAGAAGGCTTCTTAGGGCCCGTGAGTACTCGTTGGAAATATCTTGGAGTCTACTTTCAGATGGATCTGGTCTCACCTCCAAACTCCATCTGAGCAGATCAGAAACTGCGAAACAAGTCACATCACTTTTCCAGTCCGAGTCAAAGTGGGCCGAGGGCCTTGTAACTTGGGCTATTTGGGCCGGTACTGTTCACATAAACAGTACCACGGCTGCATGAACAGTAACCACAAATAGTACCATATCTCTTGTCATTAGATAAGTGTGGCTTTCCCCTCCCCTATTTAAGGAGGCCGCACCCCTTTAGTTTTCCTTGGGTTTTTCTTAAGAGATTATTCTGCTTAGCAGTTTCATCGCATGTTCGGTTGAGGAACCCCAACTTGTGAACTTAATATTTATTCGCAATACAGATTGCATCTTTTACTCTCTTGCTCGTGTTCTCGATTCGCTTGCAGGAGATAGTCTTCTTGGCGAGGTCAATCGTGTTCGGCACGGTTGATAACCAACGGAGCAGTGATGTAGTGATTGCGAGGGGTTCGATCTGTTTTGGTCGGAGCCTTTGGATCATCAACGTCGAGATCTCCATAATCGACTTATCTGTACCTCTCGGAAGATCGGGCCATTGTCTCATCACCGTCTACTACTCGTTGAAGTGGACCTACGCGTGGGACGACCACCAGTCGGGGTCGATCGTTGGCACAACGCCCTCCTCTGACGTTGCGAGGCCCAGTGCGTGGTGCACAGGATGAGCCCTTAATGTGTTTTTTTTGCATGCAGCACATGACGAATGCGAGTACTTCGCACATACCCTTGTTCCTCTTCTCTGCCTGGAGACGAGTGATGAACGGAGGCTTCGCGCATGCACGGACGAATTTCTCATGCATGCACGTAGGTCTTGTCTGCACGGGACTCCGCCCGGCCATGCAACGTTGGCTGGCACCCGCCAGCTTTGCGCCCCGTACCTCCGCGCAACTTCGCAATGGGCTTGCCTCCACCCGTGTACGCATGTGATCATACATGCGATCATACGTAAGCGTCACGTATGCATACGCTTGAGGTTTGCATCCATGCATGCATGGATGGATGGATATACGTGAAGCTTAGAGGGTGCATGCATGGATGGATAGATATATGTGAATGGATATTTTCATGCATGCATACTACATACATACTCGTGAGGCTCGACGTCGCGGAGACTCGATGCTAGGCTTCAGCCGCGCAGGGGCGAGCAAAGGCCGGAGCACGTCCTCGGTGACGCGGAGGCGAGCGGAGGCCGAGGCCCGTCCCGGCTGATAGATGACCTCAGCGGCACGGTGGGGTCCCACTCCCTGGTGGCTTCTGGCAGCGGAGTAGGTCCTTGCCGGCAGGCGTCAGGCCACGTCGGAGGCGTGAGCCACGAAGCCCAGTGCTCGCCGACGTTTCTCAGCACGGAGCCCTGACACGGAGACTCCTGAAGGCTCGGCGCGGAGACTACGAAGCGAAGGCTTAGCGAAGTTGCCCGGAGTCTGTGAAGCAGAGGCTGGGATGAAGACCACGGAGCGGAGGCTTGACGAAGTCCAGCTCGCGGAGGCGAGGTCCCGCGCGGAGGCGAAGTGAGGCCGAAGGCTCGACGGAGAGTGGAGGCCTGGCGTTGGCTTGGTGGAGGAACTCCTAGAATTCGGTCCTGCCGTCCCTGTCCTCGTTGTAGGCGTCAACTATGCGCCGGCAGGCCTCTGCTCGAGAGCGCCAGGGATACAGTTCCACCTGCCGTCCGCCGTTGTCGTCGCGCACCCCCGTCGCGAAGTGAAGGAGTTGCTCTCGTAGGTGAAGTTATTGAGGCTTTGCAGTCTGCACATCCCATCGAGGAGGTTCCCGACCACGTTGAGCTCCTCGACGGCCACCATCCCAGAGACCTTCCCGTGGCGTGGGCCCTGGAGGTGGTTGCCGTTGACGTCCAACACCGTCACCTTTTTTAGCAGCCCCTCTTGCACTGGAATGCACACATGCATGCACGTAGATGAACATTTCATGCATGCATGCAGATGGGTATTTCATGCGTGCATATATGAAGTCCGTATATGACAAAATAAGTGGCGAGGGCCGACGTTGCATAGTTCGGAGCGGAGTCGGGTGGAAGGCTCGACGCAAAGACCGTGATGCGGGGGCCGGCGCAGCGCATGCAGGCACACATATGCTAATCATGGAGCTAGCTACGCATGCGTGCAAGGCTAATTAGTGCTCACGCTATGCTCCATCATGCAGAATGCATGCATGCACGTGCTGGGAGCATGCACGTGCTGGGAGCTCACGTAGAATGCATGTATGCAAAGCCTACTGTGTATGCAAAGTCAGGTACGGAAACCACGGTCGGAGGCAAAGACTACGCGTAGGCGCCAAGCGGAGGTCGACGCTTCACCAGCGGAGTCCCACACCGTGCACGCGAGGTCCGGGCAAAGTAGTTGGACTCTACGTCGGCGTGCCTGCAGTCGGCTGAGGAGGCGCGGCACCGCGTGCTCGACCTCTTCAGGCAGGGGTGCCACTTTGTCCCTTCCATTATGGATGTCTGCTTCTCTGATCCGGTCTTTACCCGATCTGAGGGAGACTTGCTGCGAAACCTGACGAGTACCTGGCGTCATCACAGAACGAGATGTGGATTCGCTCGAACGGCCCTGTCTGCAGCACCCTTTTCTGTTGCGCCAGTCCGGGTACGTGCATCGCGACGTCGCCATCAGCCGCACGCCGAATCTGGCAGCGCGGGGGCTCGACGGAGAGCGGAGTCTCGGCGCTGATCGTAGCGGAGGCTGCAGCGCGGAGGCTCGACATGGCTAAAGCATGCATGGATGGATGGTGGAGCTCGTGTATGTTTGGATGGAAATTTTAATCGCATGCACGGATGGATACATGGGTAGATATTTTGGGTACATGCATGAATGGATGCGCGTGCATGGGTGGATACTCATGCAAGGATAGATACGTAACCATCACCACTCGATGTCGGGCGGAGACTCGGCGCGGAGGCTCTAATGAGGTCGACGCGAGTTGCGACTCCGCGACAGGCAGGCCAAAGGCTTCTTCGATCGCGCTCGGCAGCGAGAGATCGTGCTCGGAGGCCACGACGTGGAGACTGGCATGGAGACCCCGCTATTGCTCTTTGCTACTCAAGCAGTACTCAACAATACTAGTAAAAATCAGCTTTGAAGAAACATGCATCAGTTGCATATTGACTCACAGTTATTCGCGTAGCACTTATGAAATTAATGGATCTATCAAATCCG
>CM029610.1:34158563-34213563 GCA_017311315.1 Dendrocalamus latiflorus
AGTGAAGGTTCCATCTACCAACACTAGCTTAAACAACTTGAACAAGTTTAATATTGCGGGTTACATCCACCCTCTCTGGCTCCAACTGCCAGGATACCCTTCCGAGAGTTCCCTCCACTCTCGGAATACAAAACTTTTGATTTTAAAACAAAACCAGAAATCTACCATATGAATGCATTCCTTGCCCGCCCTTGACCGTGGGCATGGCTATTCGAATAGTTTTACACTCTGCAGAGGTTGTACAACTTTACCCACAAGAGATAATTTATCCTAAAAGTCAACACGCTTCCTTTGGCATGAGACCCAGATAAAATATCACAAAGCCTTTACCTTACTCTAATCTAGCTAGATACCACCCGCTGAGGTTTCACCGTAGGTAGGCTAACTGCCCGAACCGAAGCCCCCTCTTGCGCCATATGAGTACAGTAAATCCCTGTCCCTCACTGTGAATAACCAGTCCATCCCTGGCACCCACTTTCCACTGGTGGCACCTAAACTAGACTATCATAAGTTAGTCAGCTAGGTCGTACCCATATAGACTTGTGGTTGTACGGTTAATGCTCAGTCTGGACAAACACAAGCGTCGGTCCTTAATTGACTAGGGTGGAACATACACTTTACAAGATCTCGTGCTTGCTGCACCAATCCAAACTTACCATTCACCCTAATCTAAACCAACTTTCACATTTTAGTTTATTTTAAAAGAACAGTGGCAACTCCAATTACCACTAAATTTATAAAAACAAGGGTATTACAATAATTCATAATTTCCCATTTGCAAGATTTATGAAGTATTCAATAGCATGGCTAAGCATTGTTCTACTATTCTAATACCAACAATTTAATATATAACTCTCATTAATGAGTCAAATGAATTTTTAGGGTTACAAAGGTACATGGCAATCAACTTCAAGTGAGGGCACAACAAGGTTGGATATAACTAATGCCTTAAGATTTGAACTAATATTTTATATAAATAGCAATGCACATAATTTGAAATAATTAAAACATTTCAAAATCATAGGTTCGAAATGATCAAAGGAGACTTGCCTTCTTGAGTGCTGACTGGTTCTTTTTGCTGCGACTCGACGAAATCTTCGGCAATGTCGGGTTCTACGCGCGAAACGACAAAACAAACGAACAAATAAACACAAATAAAATCTCAAATATAATATATATATACTGGAAGGAAGTTTATGATTTCTTACGAATTTAGGAGAAAGATTCAGCGGATTTGGGGTTCACACGAGGGAGAACGAATATCTGGAAGATCGGTTGGGAAAAGAAATTACTAAGACAATATTGGGACCAAGGAAAATAGAATGAATTTTATGGAGAGTTTGCAAGATTTGAATTTGAATTTTGAAAGTGCACAGAGAATTTGGAATGGAACTGAGGCTTTGAATTTAAACTAAGTATTGGAATTTGAAATTTAAATATTTGAAATATCAAATAAATTTTAAATATTTGAAAGGATGGAAGAAATGGATAGTTTGGAATTTTTGATGAATTTAGAAATTTGAATGGGCTCAAACGGAGTTAAAACGAGAAAGTTATGGCTTCCGAAAGATTAAAAGGAGGGAAAAAGGAAAAAGCCGGCTTTCGGGAATTATTTTTGCACTGAAAAATGCTATTTATGACGTCAGCAAATTTTGAATATTCCGAGCGGGAAAAATATTTGAATGACCGGTGGGCCCGGTCTACCGTGGACCGGATCCACGGACCACGGGGTTCGCCGACGTGGCACACCGGCCACCTGGCGCCATGCGGGCGCGAGGTGGCGGCCACGTGGCGCGGGACCGGCCAACGTGGAGGCCACGCGGGCCGCGCGCACGGGCAGCACGGGGAGGCGCACGGCCGGCGGCCTCGCCGGGGGCGGCGAGCGGCAGCGGGGAGAGGAGGGGCGGCGGCGCACTCACCGGAGGCGGCGACGGGAGGCGGCGGCGCTAGAAGGTGGCGGCGGCGGTTTTGGTGGGGGCGGCGGTGGGGCACCGGGAGACGGCCGGGAAGAGGAGGAGAAGGGGCGGTGGAAGGCGGTGGTGAAGGAGGCCGTGGAGGGAGGTATTTATAGGCGAGGAGGGGAGGGGCGGCCGGTGGTTTTTGGAGCTCGCCGTAGTTATTGCTCCCGCAATTAGGGGACTTAAATTGAGGGGAAACGGCCGGAGGAACGGAGGGGAGTAATAAGGTATCCGTTTCCACTCTTTAATCGGGATTTTATGAGGGAGAAACGCGGGATTTTAAAGCTCCAAATTCGGTGTTAATGGTGGAGGAGAGAGAGGGTGGGAGGAGGAAGAAGGTGAGGTTGAAGAAGGATATGACATATGGGTCCCATGTGTCATAGAGAGTAAGAGTTAGTGAAGGGGTACGGGCCGTCGGATTCGCGACACGTGGCAAGTGCGTGGATGAGGGCCTTTGGATTTTATGAAGGGGTAAGTTGTAATGTATGGCTAGGATTAAAACGTGGAGAGAGGTTGATTTAATCTGAGAGCGACACATGGCGGGCTAGGATTTATTTGATTTTTATTTTCGGAATAAATTTCAGCAAATACTAGAAACTTTATAAACACTTCGAAAAAATAATACTTAATGTCTAAAAATTCCAGAAAAATCATATAATATTTCTGGAAGCATTTTAGCCTAATTAAATATATTTTTAATTTCAGAATTGAATTTAATAATTTTATAAAATACTTTTTAACTTTGCAAATTGATTTTAAATTTCAGGAAATTCTCAAATATTATTTAAAAAATTTAGGAAAGGCTAGGAAAAATATAATTTTCCCTTTTTGGATTTAATAAAATATTTAAAATACATTTTCTTGCTTTAAATTTTGAAGTAAAATCCAGAAAATCAAATAAAAGCCAAGTAAAATCCAATTACTTTAAAAATAGTTAATTTGAATTTAAATTTTTCCAGAAAACCAAATTTTGGGATGTTACACCAGCTCGGCTTCTGGTCCCTCTTTTGATTCTTCTTGCGATTTCTCTCTTGCTGCTCTCTGTGACATAACTGATGATCAGTTAGAGCAGCTTGCGGATGAGCAGCTGGCCCTCCTTGCTCGAAGATTCTCCCATGCTTACGAGGGGAGGAGGGACAGAAAGAGAGGAGGACCGGTGATTTGTTTCGAGTGTGGTGGCCCCAACCACATTCGGGCAAACTGCCCCAAGCTGGAGAAAGGCAAGAACGACTACGGCGGTTCGGGCAAGAACGACTACACCGACAAGAACCGCAACAAGAAGCCTCCAGCTCAGACGCCGGGAAAGAAGAAGTTCCGTAACTTTGGCAAAGCCAAGAAGCTCTTCCACCGCGTCCTCACCGCCTTCGATGACCTCGACCTCAGCGAGGTGGAGGGATGGAGCGACGACGACGGGACGGGTGACCAAGAGCCCAAGGATGGCGGCGACGACTTCTCCGGTATGTGCTTCATGGCCCCCGAGGGTGAACTGAGCGATAGCGAGCTGTACTCCGACTCGGATGAGGTATGCCCCACCTACGACTAGCTCAATCATGCTTTTCTTAAGCTAGGTGGTTTTCATGCTAGAGCTAGGGCTAGGTGTACTGAGTTAGAGAAGGAAGTAGATAGACTATCACGGGAGCTTACTTCACTTACATCTGCTCCCTTCCGCGATGATTGTGATACATGCTATGCTTACAGTTTCAAGAAATGATTGATCATGATAGGAAGTTGGCTCAGTATGCTTCTAAGCACAACTTCAAACACTCAAGGGAAAAGCCAGAACAAATACTCACGAGATACTTGACTTAAAATTTGCTCCCCCAAAAGTATTCCCTAAATAAACCCCCTCCAATAGTTATGAGAACTATGAAGAGGAGTTTATATACTCTCTGAAGACCTATATATGCAGAGGAAGACCTATGACAAGAAGCATTAAAACAGGAAACCGAAAATACAACAGTCTTTCAAGAAACTTGGGAAATTAAAGGATTGACCCCCAACCTTTTGACTCAGAGCTTCATAACAGTAAACCAAATAACATGAAGAGCCTGAGAATCAAGAGAATCCAACTATGACACATGAATTTCAGATTTGGGCTGAAACCTGGAATTTTCCACAAGCTGAACCAAAATTCAAATATCTCCCAAACCCTTGATTCAAATAACTGAAAGAGCAAATTGTTCTCCAAAGCTCTAAAATGATCCCAACTAGCTTTTTCTACCACTATTCTCCCCCTTTTGGCAATAACCATACCAAGGATGCAAAAGAGAGAATGTGACATATCAATGGATGAATATGGCTGAAGTTTGTTTATTTAAGCATTTAGAGCCATGAGAATTATCCATATTGACCATAAAGAGTTACACCAAGCCATAACTCAACAAAACACTATCAAGATCATGACGACATATATATAAGCCAGCTAGAGCACATAGATGACAATCTGAAAAAGTAGTATATTATGCGAGCATGTCAAGTCATCAAGAAGCAAAGTCTAGCTAGAGATATCCAAGGATGATGCAGGCCATGTCAATAAGCTAAGCGTAACCAAGAAGCTCAAATTGAGTCCAAATAGAGTGCTATATGCTCAAGAGTGAAACATTGGTTAAAGTACTTGGTTTTTTAAGCAAATTGAGCACATAAAATATTGTCTTGTTAAAATTCATGGTCGTTTCCAACCCAATTTTTGTTTTATCATGTGCTAGACCTCAAGCCTTATGCGACTACTCCAAGCAAGAAGCTTAAGAAGATAGTCTAGGTCATCCAAAACTCCCCCTGAGTTCATGCCTAGTGCAATGGCAAGCCGTCTCATGAGAAAGAATTGGTGAGATCAGTTTTTTCGGACAAAAGAGATCTTTTTGCTTTTTAACATATTGTACTAACGCATGCATCATCAAGAGACTAAAATAGCTCAATCTAAGGCTCAATAGAGATTCAACGCTCAACTTAGCCTATTTGACATGGCATGAATCATAAAAGGATCGCTCAAGAAAGACTATACTCAAATGTGAGTATGACAAGTTTTAATTCAAGTTTGAGCAATTTTAATTAACTTATCATGGCAAAAGCTAGTCTACACATATGAAGTCATGATAAATCTAGCAAAGACAGCATAAATCATGGCAAGATGTAAAGCATTGTAAGCATGTCATAACAGGATAATAATCAAGGCTCCATGTAGTTATATTACAATGCAGAAATGCTAAAAATGCAGAAAATCCAGCTCCCACTCAACATGAGATGCAACTTTTAGTTCAAGTTGTGTTATGTCAATATTAAGCTCCAGAAGCTCCCAAATGAACTCCCCCTGAACCAAAGCAGTAAAATCGAGAAGCTGGCAAGAAAACAGCAAACAGGTAGTCCTTAAGGCATAGATAAGATAAGGAGGCAACTATGGCTCAGACTGACTCTCATCTACCCCATATGACACTAGGACTATTAGACCGGTAATCTATCTCACTAGGGAGTAAACACGTACCCTGTCTATCCAAGGGTGGCCCGACCCTTGCTAGAACCTAAAAGCAGTGAGTGGGCTCGACCTAGTGAGAGAAGAGAAGCGGCTAATAGAGCAGGATCCTAGGTCACAAGATGAGAGAAAATCATCTAAGCAACTAGACTAGAGAAGCACTCTAACCTATGCTAGAAGGACTAACCCAATGCACCCCGAATGCAATGCAATCAGAAGGAAGTAAGAGCATAATTAATATAATAGAGCAGTAAAGCACAAAGCTCCCCCTCACTACAGTCCATAAGGACAAACCACCCCAAGCTCTCCCCGCAGAGCTGAAAACCTAGAGCTATCCAATGGCTTGGTAAAGATGTCAGCCAACTGGTGGTCACTCTCCATAAACTGGAGCACTATATCGCCCTTCTCTACATGGTCTCTAAGAAAGTGAAAGCGAATATCAATATGCTTGGTCCGAGAATGCTGCACTGGGTTCTTAGCAATGTTAATCGCAGAAGTGTTATCACAAAAGAGTGGAACACTGTTTATGACTAACCCAAAGTCCCGCAGGGTCGAAGCCATCCAAAACACTTGGCTACAGCAACTGGCTGCAGCAACGTACTCGGCCTCTGCGGTGGACTGCGTAACACCGGACTGCTTCCTCGAAGACCAAGATACGAGAGAAGTGCCAATGAATTGGCGAGTGCTAGAAGTGCTCTTCCTATCTATCCTACAGCCGGCAAAGTCTGCATCCGAAAAGGCTCTCAAGGAAAGACAGGATGAGGAAGAGTACAAGATACCATAGTCAATGGTAGCTCGAAGGTACTGAAAAATGCGCTTCACCGCCTGGCAGTAAGATACACGAGGAGAAGCCTGAAAACGAGCACACAGACACACGGAGAAGTGTATGTCTGGTCTCGAGGCAGTGAGGTAAAGAAGAGAGCCAATCATACTTCTGTACTCTTTCTGATCAACTGGCTCGCCATCCTCATCTGGGTCAAGATAGGCTGTAGAAGCCATCGGAGTTGACACCGGCTTACCATCACTCATGTCGAAGTGTCTCAGGAGGTCGCGAGTGTACTTGCCTTGATGCAAGAAGGTACCCTCCCGAGTCTGCTTGATTTGGAAGCCAAGGAAGAAGGTCAACTTGCCCATCATGCTCATCTCAAACTCGGTGCTCATGACATCCGAGAACTGCGAAACCAGAGCATGGGAAGAGCTGCCAAAGATGATGTCATCGACATAGATCTGGACGAGCAGAAGGTCATTGCCAAGCCTACGGATAAACAATGTCTTATCTACTTTACCCATTTCAAACCCATGACTCAACAAGTAGGACTTAAGCCTCTCACACCAGGCTCTGGGGGCTTGCTTAAGTCCATACAACGCTTTGGAAAGCTTGAAGACATGGTTTGGATATTTGGGATTCTCGAAACCTGGAGGCTGTCTGACGTAGACTTCTTCCTCAATAAAGCCGTTGAGAAAGGCACTCTTGACGTCCATCTGGTAAAGCTTGAAACCCTTAGAAGCTGCAAAGGCAAGCAGGATTCTAATGGCCTCAAGTCGAGCTACAGGGGCAAAGGTCTCCTCGAAGTCTAGACCCTTAACCTGGGAAAACCCCTGAGCTATCAGTCTAGCCTTGTTTCGAATGACTACCCCATCCTCACTCTGCTTGTTTTTGAACACCCACTTGGTTCCAATGACATTGTGACCTCGCGGGGGCTCAACAAGCGACCAGACCTTGTTTCTCTCGAAATTCTCTAACTCCTCATGCATGGCATTAACCCAAGACTCATCAAAAAGAGCATGAGAAACATCTTTGGGCTCAAAGGAGGCAATGAAAGCAGAATGGAGACAGAATTGAGATAAGCCAGATTTTGAGCGTGTAACACGCTCGAAAAGGTCTCCAATAATCTGCTCTGAGGGATGCCTTTTCTGGATATGTCGGGGAAGTCCTGGATGAGGAGAAGAAGTGGCCTCTACCTCATGTGCAGAAGAGGCAGGGACAGAGCCACTAGCTCCGGAGGAAGCAGTAGGCAAGGGCTGATCACCCTGAGGTACCGTGGAAGAAGGCATCTCAAGGGGAGGATGAGGAGCTGGATCAGGTAAACAACCATCGTCTCCATCGTCCTCATCATCCACAAAGATGGTCACGGACTGCTCTAAAGAACTTGAGATATCTGGCCTAGTCTCCGGACTGGCCTCGTCAAAGGTCACCTCACAGGTCTCTACCATTTTGCTAGACTCGCAGTTCCAGACCATATAAGCCCGCGAAAAAGGCGAGTAACCTAGAAAGATCCCATCACAAGAACGTGACTCGAACTTATCTAGGTTCCCGGACTTCAGAATAAAGCACTTGCAACCAAACACACGAAAATAAGAGACGCTGGGCTTTCGCCCGTATCTCAACTCATAAAAAGTGCGGTGCAAGTGTGCCCGAAGAAAAACTCGATTTGAGACATGGCACGCGGTGGCTATAGCTTCAGCCCAAAACTTCCACGGTGTAGAGTACTCGTCAAGCATCGTCCTGGCCATCTCGACCAAGGTATGGTTCTTTCTCTTCACAACGCCATTTTGCTGTGGGACGTGCGTAGAGGAGAACTGATGCTCTACACCTGTCTCACCACAGAAACTCTCGAAGTAGGAATTCTTGAACTCCGTGCCATTGTCACTGCGGATCGCTCGTAAGGCACCCGGGAGCTCAATAGAAAGCCTACTGAAAAGACCTCGAAAATGTGAAAACGTCTCATCCTTCGAGGCTAAGAAAAACACCCAAGAATACCTCGAGAAGTCATCGATTACGACAAGAACATACCACTTCCCTCCTGCTGACTGCACTTGAACTGGTCCCACTGTATCCATGTGGAGCAGCTGTGCCGGTGCTTCGGTCATAGTAACTGTGACCGGAGGGTGAGAAGCAGCAACCATCTTGCCGTGCTGGCAAGGAGCACAAACTAGATCTTTGACCCTCTTGAGTTTTGGTAGACCACGAATGAGATCGTGGCCGCTAACTCGGGTCAAATGGTCAAATCCAATATGACGAAGTCTCCTATGCCAGAAAGAGAGATCGCGAGACTCAGAAGCAACTAAACACCTGAGAGGATCGCCAGAAGACTCAGAAAACTCAGCACGAAAGATCCTCCCATAACGAGAAATCTCGCAAACCAGACTACCCGAAGAATCAAGAATTTTGCAATTGTTTTTCTTAAAGCTCACCTCGAAACCGTCATCGGTAAGCTGAGAAACTGAAAGCAAATTGTACTGCAGCTTACTAACCAAGGCAACATCTTTCAAAATGAAAGAATCATTCACGCGCACTGTACCTTTGGCGATGACGCGCCCAGATGAAGCATCTCCGAAGGTGATCTTCTCATCACCTGGAGCACGGGCTAGGGAAGAAAACCAACAAGAATCTCCGGTCATGTGTCGTGAACACCCGGAGTCGACGAGCCAAACCTTTCCCTTCCCTGCCCGGCGAACCTGAGTCAACAAGAGAGTAAAGTCTCAGTACTGGGTAAATCAACAGTGATTTTGGCACCCAATACTGAGTAACCCTACGCTCTCTGTCACTCAAACAAGAAGGTCTATAAGCAGACCTGAAGCTGTTGCTAAGTCCAACTGCTACGAGGGAGCGAGTCGGAGCATCTGCAACATGCTGAACACGCCGCGGGTAGCTATCTCGATGGGGAAAATGAGATCTACCCTCAGGACGGCGGAAGTCACGACCAGGAGCATATCGAGGACGAAAACCAGAAAACTCAGTAAAACCGAGTCCTCGATACTGCCCAAACACAGACTCAACAGTCCTAGACCTCGTGCTGGTCTTAGGTGCACTCAAGGTCTGGGGCCGACCCTGAATACACCCAAGAGACTCAACACGGTCTCTACGCGCGATCTTGGCACGCCTGAAGCATCGATCGACTGTGTGTCCATCCTTCTGACAGAAGGTGCAGTGATACTTCACCTTCTGAGAGGTAGAAGCAGCACGGGGAGGCTTCGCCTTCTGAGAGGCTGAAGCAGTAGGTGGAATCACCTTACTGTCAGAAATCCCCTAGACATAGCCCGCTGACTTAAATTGGACTTTCTCGGTCTTGGGCTTAGTCTCGATCACACCTGGTGCTATGGGTCTGAGCACGGCAGGTGGATGCTTCCTCATGTCCTCATAAAAATCATATCCTAGACCTTGATTAAATATGCAATTCTTAGATTGGTCTAGAATAAGATTGAGCTTGTTCTTGCCTCCTACAAATCTCTCGAGAGTGTTCATAAGGTACTGACACTCCCGAAAGAGAGAGGTGCAAGAAGAGCAGGGGGAAGAAGAGACAGCAGAAGGTAAGGGAGCAGAAGAAGAACCAACAGCAGAGGGAAGAATGGCTTGTGCACGCACAGCCGACTCTGAAGGGACAGTCCTACTGCTAGCCAGTTGGTTCACGTCGCTAAGCGTCTCAACCTTACTCTGGGGCTTCTCCCCCTTCTCCACAATCACATTACAAGCACAATGTGGCTTCTCTAGAAGGTCCTTAGTTAGCTTCACACATTTCTCATCCAATGCAATCAAGTCAGATTTTAGTTTGTTACAATTAATGCATGGTGAGCTAACAGGGTCCTTAGAAGCAAACTGAGCCAACTTCTTATCATGATCAATCATATCTTGAAACTGTTTGGAGACAGCTTCAAGTTCACCAGTTAACTTAGGACAGTTCAAGCATGAATCAATCGGCTCAAGTAAAGAAGCTTGTAGTTCAGCAATTTTATGATCTGCCCATTTTAAGTTCATCTTCAAGTTATTGCAATTTTCACAAGACTCGGGCAGATCAAGGAGCATGGCATAAGGTCCTCTAGCAGTAATGTCCTTAACCTCACATGAGGTGGGAGAAGTAGTCTCATCAGTAGTAAGTAGGGTAACAGCCATCCTACTCAACTCTAACTCAGCAAGCAGACTAACATTCTCCACCTTAACAATATCAAGCTCGGAGGACACACTATCATGCGACGTCCTTAGTTTCTCCATGTTACCCAACAGAGCACAACATGTATCACAATCATCACGGGAGGGAGCAGATGTAAGTGAAGTAAGCTCCCGTGATAGTCTATCTACTTCCTTCTCTAACTCAGTACACCTAGCCCTAGCTCTAGCATGAAAACCACCTAGCTTAAGAAAAGCATGATTGAGCTGGTCGTAGGTGGGGCATACCTCGTCCGAGTCGGAGTACAGCTCGCTGTCGCTCAGTTCGCCCTCGAGGGCCATGAAGCACATGCCGGAGAAGTCGTCGCCGCCATCCTTGGGCTCTTGGTCACCCGTCCCGTCGTCGTCGCTCCATCCCTCCACCTCGCTGAGGTCGAGGTCGTCGAAGGCGGTGAGGACGCGGTGGAAGAGCTTCTTGGCTTTGCCAAAGTTGCGGAACTTCTTCTTGTCTTGTGCAGGAGCTGGAGGCTACTTGTTGCGGTTCTTGTCGGTGTAGTCGTTCTTGCCCGAACCGCCGTAGTCGTTCTTACCTTTCTCCAGCTTGGGGCAGTTTGCCCGAATGTGGTTGGGGCCACCACACTCGAAGCAAATCACCGGTCCTCCTCTCTTTCTGTCCCTTCTCCCCTTGTAAGCTTGGGAGAATCTTCGAGCAAGGAGGGCCAGCTGCTCATTCGCAAGCTGCTCTAACTGATCATCAGTTATGTCACAGAGACCACCAAGGGAGAATCCGCAAAGAGAATCAGAAGAAAAGGAACCAGAAGCCAACGTGGGATCAGTGACCAAAGCCATCGACTGTGACTTCGACCTACGAGAGACAACGTCAATCTTGAGGCGCGAGTACAGCGTGTCAAGAGTCAAGGTCGAGAGGTCTGTCGTGTCCTTGATGGTGGTCACTTTCATCTCCCAAACACGCAGATCAAGTGCCGCGAGCATCTGACGAGCGTTGTCCGAGTCGGGGTATGTGAGACCGACCGCTCGGAGGTTGCTCAAGATCTTGTGGAAGCGCGCAAAGCACTTATCGAGGGACTCACCAACAAGCATCTTGAATTTGTTGTATTCTCGCTTGAACTGGTCCTGTCGAACCGTCTTGATCTGGGTGGTGCCCTCATGGTATGCGTCGAGGGTCACCCAGATATCGTAGGCGGACGACAGGTGGGAGATGCGATCGAACTCGCTACGACTCAGGCCCTGGATAATGATGTTCCTTGCCTTAGCATTTGCCTCAACATCATGCATATTCCCAGCATTGATGTTCTCATCGGCAGGAACAACAAACCGGACTTTGACCTTGCGCCAGATAGCGTACCCCTGAGCCTGGATGTATGTCTCCATTCGGCTCTTCCAGAAAGGGTAATCGATGCCATCGAAAATGGGCGGCTTGGTCGAGTACTTGTCCGTCGCCATGGCTCTTGAGACCGGTTAAGATCTATTGATTAGAGCTAACCTGCTCTGATACCAATTGTTGGACCGAATTGGCGACAGAGGGGGGGGGGGGGTGAATGTCGACTTCTTCAAAACATTGCCCCCAACGAAACTGCCTGTCGGGCCCCCGGATTATCAAACCCGGACCCTCTGTGTATTACTGCACTAGTCCCAGATCAAAGCTAGTGCACACAGTCAAACAGAATGGAAAACATCACCATCAACGATTTATTACAATAAATAAGAGTACTGACCACAGGGTCTCATTAATACAATGGAGGTTTAAGACCTCGCACACCAGAAATAAAGCGGAAGCAAATAAAACTCGAGGACGACCCATCAATTCGCCACAGGCAATTGACTGGGGAAACGCGACCTAGTCCTCCGGGAAGAATCCATCACAGCCACAAGCGAAGCAGTAGTCGTAGTCACCTTCTTGAGCTTCAACTTCCTCTGAGATTTTATTTTTAAGTGTAGCATGTGAGTACATAAAGTACTCCGCAAGTCTTGGGAAAAATGCATAGATGCAAGGCTTAACAAAGGAGGCCATATGGTTCTTTTGCACAAAGCAATATTTGAAATCTCAATTACTACTAATTATTTTTGAAGGCATCAATTTAATGAAGTAAATGTTTTAACAGAATTAACTTTCTAGTGAAGGTTCCAACTACCAACACTAGCTAACCAATTACCATTGGTCAAGTTTTAAACTGCGGGTTCCATCCACCCTCTCTGGCTCCATCTGCCAGGATTCCCTTCCGAGAGTTCCCTCCACTCTCGGAATACAAAACTTTTGATTTTAAAACAAAACCAGAAATCTACCATGTGAATGCATTCCTTGCCCGCCCTTGACCGTGGGCACGGCTATTCGAATAGTTTTACACTCTGCAGAGGATGTACAACTTTACCCACAAGAGATAAATTATCCTAAAAGTCAACACGCTTCCTTTGGCATGAGACCCAGATAAAATACCACAAAGCATTTACCTTACTCTAATCTAGCTAGACACCACCCGCTGAGGTTTCACCGCAGAAGGGTTAAATCCGCCCAATCTGAAGCCCCCTCTTGCGCCATATGAGTACAGTAAATCCCTGTCCCTCACTATGAATAACCAGTCCATCCCTGGCATCCACTTTCCACTGGTGGCAGCTAAACTAGACTATCATAAGTTAGTCAGCTAGGTCGTACCCATATAGACTTGTGGTTGTACGGTTAATGCTCAGTTTGGACAAACACAAGCGTCGGTCCTTAATTGACTAGGCTGGAACATACACTTAACAAGTTCTCGTGCTTACTGCACCAACCCAAACAGCCATCCACCCTAATCTAAACCATCTTTCACATTTTTATTTTATTTCAAAATCACAGTGACAATTCCAATTGCCACTTCACTTTTAAACTCAAGGATTAATAATAAACCATAATTTCCCATTTTCAAGATTTTCCAAAGTTACTAGCTAGCAAGACTAAGCATTAACCTACCATTCTAATATTCACAAAGATTAATAGTAATCTCATTATTGAGACAAAGGAAGTTCTAGGGTGACAAGGTACATGGCAATCAATGTCAAATGAGGGCATAACAAAGTTGGAATAACTAATTCCTAAAGATTTGAACTAGTGACTTTATGTAAATAGCAATGCACATAATTTAAAATATTTTAAAAACATTTCAAAAGCATAGGCTCAAGATGATCAAAGGAGACTTGCCTTCTTGCAGGGTTTCTGGGTCTTCTTGCTGCTGTGAAGAGGGCTCGTTGACAACGTTGGAATCTACGCGATAAAGGACGAGGCAACAAGCAAATAAATACAAATAAAAATCAAATAAAATCCAAAAATTCAACAGAGGCCATAGTTGGATAGATTATGATTTTAGATGAATTTAGAAATTTGAATGGCTGGATTTGGAGTTAAAATGAGAAAGTTATGCTCATTTGAAAATCTCAGATTGAATAAATCTAGAAATTCCAAATTTCTGACAGGTGGGGCCCACTGGAATATTAGATTTTATTCTTTTATTTTTATCTCGGAATACTGACAGGTGGGGCCCACTGAACAGCAACCACTGGCGGTCACTGACATGTGGGACCCACTGGACAGTGAGCCCACTGACTCAACTTCTGACACATGGGACCCACTGGACTCCGGGCCCACTTGTCAGAGACAGCACAGAGGGGTGGGGCCCAGGCGGCAGTGGCCTGCGAGGACAGCTGCCACTGACGGGTGGGGTCCACTTGTCAGCGCGGTTTAATTAAGAAAAACTCAACCTCCGCGTGCGGAGCCGAGGGCTCGAACGCGCGCCGAGGGAGTCGGAGGAGGGGAGAGCGAGTGGTGATAGCCAAGTGAGCGGGGAGGCTTTGCCTACCCATATAGGGCAATCAAACCTTTTGAGTTACCTGCCGGAGGGGAGGCCGGGGAAGGTAGCCGGAGGCAGGGTCGTCGGCGGCGAGGGAGGGTCGGAGGGGTTCGGGTGACGCGTGAAATGCAATCCTTGAGCGGAGGGGGCTCAGTTGGAGGGGTCGACGAGGCTTGGGGACGAACGGAGACGGCCGGCGACGAGGTGGCAGCGACGACGGCTCGGGAGCTCCGATGCGACGGCGCTCCGGTGACGGGGAGGGGCGGCCGAGGGGTCGGGGAGGATCGCCCGGGCGTGAGGATGCTCGGGGTGGCGGCGGCGAGCTTCGGGGAAGACCGAGGCGACGGCGATTACTCGCCGGAGCACTTACCGTGGGCGCACGGGGAACTCGCGGTGCGACGGCGCTCGAGGCTTAGGGAGAGAGGTGGAGCGCTCTGGGAGGTGGTGCGGGAGGAGGCGAAGCCGAGGGAGCTATTTATAGGGGCGGAGGAGGGGACACGGGCGCGCAATTGCTCGCCGGTGTGTCGGCCGGGAAAAGGAAGGAAAGGGAAGAAACGGGAAAGAGGGGGCGCCGATGGAAGGGGAGCCCGGGAGATCGGGGATTCGGTCGCGGCGGCGTCCGGGACTTCCAAAACCGAGGAGGGCCGGGTAAGGCAAGGCGTGATCCGACGCGGTCTCGGTCGGCCGGCGAAAAAGGAAAGAGGGGGAAGGAAAGGAAGGCGCCGGCTCCGCGGGGACGACGGGTCTGACAGGCGGGGCCGGGTGGCAGCGGGAGTGAGGGCGAGCGTGGCTGACGGGCGGGGCCCGCGGGTCAGTGGGGGTGAGGGCGGGAGTGAGAGCGGGCGGCTGGATGGCCCGTGCGGGGACTCGGCTCATCCGAGCCGTCCACGCGTCGGGCGCGGAGGAGAGGAAGGCGGGGCCGCCGGCTGACGAGCCGGGCCCGCTGGACAGCGAGGGAGAGGGAAGTGCGGCCGGGATCGGCCGAGCGGCGACGTGGGCGGATCTGGGCCGTCCACGCGTCGGCCGGAGGAAAAGATTTGAATTTTTAATGATTTTTAATTTCAGAAAAATGCTAGAAATTTATTTAGGCCTCAGAAAAATACGAAAATACCTCCAAAAATTCCAGAAAAATTCACAGAAGCTCCTGGAGATATTTTGGATTTAATAAACATATTTCCTACTACTGTTGATATTAAATTTTCATATTTTGAATTACTTTTTAAATTCTGAAAATAGTTTTTAAATTCCAGAAAAATCCAGAAAGGCAAATAAAAACCAAGTAAAATGCAATTACCTTAAAATAATTAATTTGAATTTAAATTTTTTTCAAAAAGCCAAATTTTGGGATGTGACAAACCTACCCCCTTAGAAAGAATCTCGACCCCGAGATTCGGATGGACTGGGAAAAAGGTCGGGGAACTCTTCTTTTAGATCCTCTTCACGCTCCCAAGTTGCTTCCGATTCTGAATGGTTGCTCCACTGCACTTTACAGAACTTGATAACCTTGCTGCGCGTACGGCGCTCTGCTTCCTCCAATATCTTGACTGGATACTCTGGATAGGTGAGGTCCTCCTTCACGTTTATTTCATCTAGAGGCATCTGCTCTTCTGGAACTCTGAGACACTTTCTTAGTTGAGACACATGAAAGACGTCATGCACCTTTGACAGTTGTGGTGGAAGCTCCAACTGGTAAGCCACTTCTCCTCGTTTCGCCACAACAGGAAAAGGTCAAATGAATCTGGGAGCTAGCTTTCCACTGACTCCAAAACGTCTCATTCCTTTGAGAGGTGACACCTTCAAATAAACATGATCCCCAGGTACGAATTCTAAGCTTCTACGTCGATTGTCTGCATAACTTTTCTGTCTGGTTTGTGCTGTTTTTAATCTGTCCTGGATTAGAAGTACTTGTTCTTCTGCTTGCTTCAGCACATCTGGTCCAAACACTTGTCCTTCTCCTGTTTCCTTCCAATACAATGGAGTCCTACACTTTCTGCCGTATAGGGCTTCGAAGGGAGACATTTGCAAACTGGATTGATAACTATTGTTGTAGGAGAACTCTGCATAGGGCAAACTCTGATCCCAATTACTCTTGTTTGCCAGTACACAAGCTCTCAACATGTCTTCCAGGATTTGATTTACTCTTTCTGTTTGACCATCTGTCTGTGGATGATAAGCTGTACTGAAGTTTAAGTTTGTGCCCAAAAGTTCATGTAGCTTTTGCCAAAATCTCGAAGTGAACTGGGTTCCTCGATCTGACACAATCTTCTTTGGGATCCCATGCAAGCACACAATTCTTGACATGTACAACTCTGCAAGTCTATCCCCGGAGTATGTGGTCTTTACTGGAATGAAATGGGCGACTTTTGTCAAACGATCCACTATAACCCAAATTGAATCGTGCCCTGTTTTGGTTCTTGGTAATCCAGTTATAAAGTCCATACCAATTTCTTCCCATTTCCACTCAGGGATCTGCAATGGTTGCAGAAGTCCAGCAGGTCTCTGGTGTTCAGCTTTAATCCGTTGGCATACATCGCACAAGGCTACGTATTCTGCAATTTCTCGTTTCATACTTGACCACCAATACCTCTCCTTGAGATCTTGGTACATCTTGGTACTCCCAGGATGAATTGAATATCCAGATTCATGGGCTTTCTTCAATATTAACTCCTTTACCTCCTTCTTTTCAGGCACAATAATTCTTTTCCCAAACCAAAGGGTACCTTCTTCATCCTCTGAAAATCCCGAAGCTTTCCCTTTCTTCATATTATCCTTGATCTCCTGGACATACTTGTCCTCCTTTTGAGCTGCCCTGATTTGATCTTCTAAGGTTGGTTGAACTTCCAAAGTGGCTAGGAATCCTTTCTCCACTACTTCTAAGTTGAGCCGTTGGAATTCTTCTTGAAGTGCGGGCATACTATCCTTTATCCACAACTTATTACAGTAACTCTTTCTGCTTAAGGCATCCGCTACCACATTAGCCTTTCCTGGGTGATAATGTATCCCAATGTCATAATCCTTTATTAGCTCAAGCCATCTCCTTTGCCTCATGTTAAGATCGGGTTGAGTAAATATGTACTTCAGGCTTTTGTGATCTGTGTAAATCTCGCAGCGGTTACCAATCAAGTAGTGCCTCCATATTTTCAAGGCATGTACTACGGCAGCAAGCTCTAGATCATGAGTTGGGTAATTTCCTTCATGGGGTCGCAACTGCCTTGAGGCATAAGCTACTACCTTTCTTTCTTGCATCAGTACACAGCCTAATCCTTGCCTTGACGCATCGCAGAAGACTTCGAAATCCTTCCTAATGTCTGGAAGCGTCAACACTGGTGCAGAAGTTAACCTCTTCTTCAGCTCTTGGAAACTATCCTCGCATGGTTTACTCCATTCAAACTTCTTTTCCTTCTTCAGCAACTGGGTGAGAGGTCTTGCGAGCTTGGAGAAACCTTCAATAAATCGACGATAGTAACCAGCCAATCCAAGAAAACTTCTGATCTCGGATACTGACTTTGGTTGTGTCCAATTAAGCACATCATTAACTTTCTCAGGGTCTACGGACACTCCTCCTTCCGAAATCACATGGCCCAAGAAAGCTACTTTCTTTAACCAAAACTCACACTTACTAAACTTGGCATACAACTGATTTTCTCGGAGCTTTTCCAAAACTATCCTCAAATGTTCGACATGTTCTTCCTCATTCTTGGAATATATCAAAATATCATCGATGAATACAACCACAAACTTATCCAAATATTCCATGAACACCTTATTCATCAGATTCATGAAGTATGCTGGGGCATTGGTTAGACCGAAAGACATCACTGTATACTCATACAATCCATAACGGGTAGCAAATGCAGTCTTGGGTATGTCCTCTGGTCTTAACTTCAATTGGTGATATCCTGATCGAAGATCAATCTTAGAGAATACACATGATCCTTTCAACTGATCAAACAGATCATCTATTCTAGGTAAAGGGTACTTGTTCTTAATCGTCACATCATTCAATGATCGATAGTCCACACACATGCGAAGACTTCCGTCTTTCTTCTTTACTAGCAGTACTGGTGCTCCCCAAGGTGACGAGCTTGGCCTTACAAATCCTTTATCCTGCAGCTCCTCAATTTTTTTCTTAACTTCCGCCAAATCATTTGCAGACATCCGATAAGGTCTCTTGGAAATTGGAGCTGTTCCAGGTACTAGGTTGATAACAAACTCTACTTCCCTGTCTGGCGGCATTCCGGGCAAATCTTCAGGGAATACATCTGGGTACTCACTCACTATAGGTACTTTTTCCAGAGTCACTCCCTTCACACTGTTCAAACTACACCTGCTCTGGGTAAGGGAGTCTGACTTATACCTTACTTGAATCCCATCAGAGTTAGTGATTGTAACAGCTCGATCAGCACAATCTATCTGCCCTTTATACTTGGTTAACCAATCCATTCCAAGTATTACATCTAAACCCTTGGAGTCTATTATAATAAGATTCGCTAAGAACTTAACTCCATTTATATCCACAGTTGCGTCAAGGCAAACTGTGTTAGTCCTCATTTCCTTTCCAGGGGACTGGACTAGCATGGGGTTCTGTAGTTTACTCACTTCCCAATTATACCTTTCAACCACATCTTTTGACACAAAAGAATGCGAAGCTCCAGAATCAAATAATGCTGATGCAATTACTGAGTTGACAAGAAACTTACCCAGAACTACGTCGGGTGCATCCTGGGCTGCTTCCGCGGTCACATGGTTGAGATGCCCTCTGCTCACCACTTGTGGAGTCCTTGGGGTTTGTGGTGCCCCACGGCCTTGACCTGCAGTCGGAGCTCTTGCTGGCGTAGTCCCCAGATTGAAACGAACTGGGGTCATTGCTGGGCGTTTCTGGGGACAGTTGCTGGCATAGTGCCCCATGTTCTTGCAGTTAAAGCACTGCACTCCTGCTGCTGAAATCTTGTTCTGCGGGGGTTGGCCACCATTGTTTTCCCGGGGAGTTTGTGGATTTGGGCAGGGTCCTGAAAAGGGAGTCCTTGGCACGCTTGACTCTGAGAGCTTGTGATAGTGAGGTGCGTTGGGGCGGAATCGAGAGCTGCTTGCTCCTTGCTGGGCTTGAAACTTCCTCTTCCGATTTTCGTACAGCTGGCGCTGAGCATCTTCTTGGACAAAGGCCTTGTTCACTAGGTGCTGGAAGGTTGGGAAGTCATTGGACACCAGCTGCACCTTGAGGTTGGGGTCAAGTCCCTGCGTGAACCTCCAAATCTTGGTCGCCTCTGAGGTGACCTCTTCAGATGCATACCTGGACAGTTGGGTGAACTTGTTCAGGTATTCGGAAACACTGAGGTTTCCCTGTTGTAGTTGGTAGAATTCTCTCTTCTTCATTTCCATTATCCCAGTAGGGATATGGGCAGTGCGGAAAGCTTCGACAAACTCCTCCCAAGTGATGGCTTGTGCATTTTGATGGGCGGCGCGGTAGTTTTCCCACCAGTTGGCAGCCATTCCCTTGAGCTGGTGAGCAGCATACAGCACCTTTTCATTATCGTTGCACTGAGCTAGGACCAATTTTCTTTCCACATCCTTGATCCAATCATCTGCCTCCAGGGGATCCACTGATCCAGCAAAAGTGGGAGGCCTTGTCCTCATGAATTCTCCCAACTTAGACTGGGGTGCCTGGTTGGGTGCATGCTGGGCTGGCTGCACTTGGTTGTGTGCTAAAGCTTGAAGAAGCTGAAGTTGCATGGCCATCATTTGCTCCAAGTTGGGGGCCTGAGCAGGAGGTGGTGGAATGTTGTCCTCCGGCTGGTTGTTGGCGTCACGGCTGCTGCCAGGGTTGCTCCTCGTGTTCACCATCTGAAGCGGTTTAGGTTAGCAGAAGGTAAGAGGGAAATAGCAAAGGTAAGAGATTAGGGGAACTAAACCACATCCCAAGCCAACACACAAGAAAGAACTAGCAACCACTTAGGGGAAAACTTTATTAAAAACAAGATAACTCCAAGGATGGCTGTACCACAAGTGCACATAGGCCTGGTACAGTCCATCTAGCACACCAAAACATAACAATAAGCGTTCTAAGGACGCGGACATTTTATTTGGGTACTACGGACTCCAAAAGACTACTAATCCTCTCCAAAGACACGCTCCTCACGGTCTTCTTCCGGGTCCTCTTCTGGATCCTCCTCAGGGTCTTCCTGGCGTTCTCTCACGTGGTGACGTGAACAGTCACACTCGGCCGAGGCACGGTTACGACTGGAGGCAGTCGACCGAGAACGGGAAGGAGAAGGCTTGCGCTTCTTGAGAGTAATGACAGGTGGCGGACTGGGGCGTCGCACCTTCTTGCGTGCTGTAAGTCTGATGTGGAGTCCTGAAAGTCGAGCTGGTGCCGGGTTGTTGGGGATGACAGCTGGTACTGGGGAAGACGGCGTGTAATCAACTACGGGTGAAGACGGCGCGTAGTCGGCTGCGGCCCGGAGACGTCCCAACTCAAACTCAGCTGCCTGGCTCTGGAGAAGCTGTGCGCGAAGCGTGTCGGAATGCTGATAGCTGGAAGTGAGAAGCATCCGAAGTTGTCCAATCTCCTCCTGAGCTCTAGCATAAGTGACTGCCATCGCCTGGGTGAGCTGCACCTGATGTGACAGTCGAGGATCGTCAGCTGGAATATCAAAGGGATCTGGATACCTCTGTCCTACCCTGGGGTTGATGAAGAAGCAAAAAGGGGACTGATGCACAGCATCCTTGTGCAGATGGCACAACTCGTCAATGGCGAGGCGTGCTGCGTCCTGGACAGCGTCGAAACAGCGGGACCGAGGGTGCTTGATGGGGTAGGTGTGGGACTTGAATTCCTCTTCCCGTGCATACAGGAATACCTCCATCGTCCAAGAGTCATGATCCAGGATCCGCGTCTTCCGACCCCTGAAGATGGGCGGCTGACGGTACTCCAAACACTGCATCAGCTGCCGGAGAAGGTTAGCGAATGCTCCAGCATCCTCTCCATGTGAGTAGTAGTCCCACGGGGCAGCGGAGGATGAACCAGCCATCTACAAAGTTGAGTGAAAGAAAAGATTAGTAAAAGTTTTAACAAATGGAGTTGGAGACAAGAACGAGATTCTAGGTAGGAAGAGAGTAGAAGCAAAGAAGCTTATACATTTTTAATATACTCTTTTTATAAATATAAGTCCTTATGGTTTGCCATTCCTAATCTAGGTCACGTCCTACAGTCAAATTGGCTCTGATACCATCTCTGTCGGGCCCCCGGATTATCAAACCCGGACCCTCTGTGTATTACTGCACTAGTCCCAGATCAAAGCTAGTGCACACAGTCAAACAGAATGGAAAACATCACCATCAACGATTTATTACAATAAATAAGAGTACTGACCACAGGGTCTCATTAATACAATGGAGGTTTAAGACCTCGCACACCAGAAATAAAGCGGAAGCAAATAAAACTCGAGGACGACCCATCAATTCGCCACAGGCAATTGACTGGGGAAACGCGACCTAGTCCTCCGGGAAGAATCCATCACAGCCACAAGCGAAGCAGTAGTCGTAGTCACCTTCTTGAGCTTCAACTTCCTCTGAGATTTTATTTTTAAGTGTAGCATGTGAGTACATAAAGTACTCCGCAAGTCTTGGGAAAAATGCATAGATGCAAGGCTTAACAAAGGAAGGCCATATGGTTCTTTTGCACAAAGCAATATTTGAAATCTCAATTACTACTAATTATTTTTGAAGGCATCAATTTAATGAAGTAAATGTTTTAACAGAATTAACTTTCTAGTGAAGGTTCCAACTACCAACACTAGCTAACCAATTACCATTGGTCAAGTTTTAAACTGCGGGTTCCATCCACCCTCTCTGGCTCCATCTGCCAGGATTCCCTTCCGAGAGTTCCCTCCACTCTCGGAATACAAAACTTTTGATTTTAAAACAAAACCAGAAATCTACCATGTGAATGCATTCTTTGCCCGCCCTTGACCGTGGGCACGGCTATTCGAATAGTTTTACACTCTGCAGAGGTTGTACAACTTTACCCACAAGAGATAAATTATCCTAAAAGTCAACACGCTTCCTTTGGCATGAGACCCAGATAAAATACCACAAAGCCTTTACCTTACTCTAATCTAGCTAGACACCACCCGCTGAGGTTTCACCGCAGAAGGGTTAAATCCGCCCAATCTGAAGCCCCCTCTTGCGCCATATGAGTACAGTAAATCCCTGTCCCTCACTATGAATAACCAGTCCATCCCTGGCATCCACTTTCCACTGGTGGCAGCTAAACTAGACTATCATAAGTTAGTCAGCTAGGTCGTACCCATATAGACTTGTGGTTGTACGGTTAATGCTCAGTTTGGACAAACACAAGCGTCGGTCCTTAATTGACTAGGGTGGAACATACACTTAACAAGTTCTCGTGCTTACTGCACCAACCCAAACAGCCATCCACCCTAATCTAAACCATCTTTCACATTTTTATTTTATTTCAAAATCACAGTGACAATTCCAATTGCCACTTCACTTTTAAACTCAAGGATTAATAATAAACCATAATTTCCCATTTTCAAGATTTTCCAAAGTTACTAGCTAGCAAGACTAAGCATTAACCTACCATTCTAATATTCACAAAGATTAATAGTAATCTCATTATTGAGACAAAGGAAGTTCTAGGGTGACAAGGTACATGGCAATCAATGTCAAATGAGGGCATAACAAAGTTGGAATAACTAATTCCTAAAGATTTGAACTAGTGACTTTATGTAAATAGCAATGCACATAATTTAAAATATTTTAAAAACATTTCAAAAGCATAGGCTCAAGATGATCAAAGGAGACTTGCCTTCTTGCAGGGTTTCTGGGTCTTCTTGCTGCTGTGAAGAGGGCTCGTTGACAACGTTGGAATCTACGCGATAAAGGACGAGGCAACAAGCAAATAAATACAAATAAAAATCAAATAAAATCCAAAAATTCAACAGAGGCCATAGTTGGATAGATTATGATTTTAGATGAATTTAGAAATTTGAATGGCTGGATTTGGAGTTAAAATGAGAAAGTTATGCTCATTTGAAAATCTCAGATTGAATAAATCTAGAAATTCCAAATTTCTGACAGGTGGGGCCCACTGGAATATTAGATTTTATTCTTTTATTTTTATCTCGGAATACTGACAGGTGGGGCCCACTGAACAGCAACCACTGGCGGTCACTGACATGTGGGACCCACTGGACAGTGAGCCCACTGACTCAACCTCTGACACATGGGACCCACTGGACTCCGGGCCCACTTGTCAGAGACAGCACAGAGGGGTGGGGCCCAGGCGGCAGTGGCCTGCGAGGACAGCTGCCACTGACGGGTGGGGTCCACTTGTCAGCGCGGTTTAATTAAGAAAAACTCAACCTCCGCGTGCGGAGCCGAGGGCTCGAACGCGCGCCGAGGGAGTCGGGGGAGGGGAGAGCGAGCGGTGATAGCCAAGTGAGCGGGGAGGCTTTGCCTACCCATATAGGGCAATCAAACCTTTTGAGTTACCTGCCGGAGGGGAGGCCGGGGAAGGTAGCCGGAGGCAGGGTCGTCGGCGGCGAGGGAGGGTCGGAGGGGTTCGGGTGACGCGTGAAATGCAATCCTTGAGCGGAGGGGGCTCAGTTGGAGGGGTCGACGAGGCTTGGGGACGAACGGAGACGGCCGGCGACGAGGTGGCAGCGACGACGGCTCGGGAGCTCCGATGCGACGGCGCTCCGGTGACGGGGAGGGGCGGCCGAGGGGTCGGGGAGGATCGCCCGGGCGTGAGGATGCTCGGGGTGGCGGCGGCGAGCTTCGGGGAAGACCGAGGCGACGGCGATTACTCGCCGGAGCACTTACCGTGGGCGCACGGGGAACTCGCGGTGCGACGGCGCTCGGGGCTTAGGGAGAGAGGTGGAGCGCTCTGGGAGGTGGTGCGGGAGGAGGCGAAGCCGAGGGAGCTATTTATAGGGGCGGAGGAGGGGACACGGGCGCGCAATTGCTCGCCGGTGTGTCGGCCGGGAAAAGGAAGGAAAGGGAAGAAACGGGAAAGAGGGGGCGCCGATGGAAGGGGAGCCCGGGAGATCGGGGATTCGGTCGCGGCGGCGTCCGGGACTTCCAAAACCGAGGAGGGCCGGGTAAGGCAAGGCGCGATCCGGCGCGGTCTCGGTCGGCCGGCGAAAAAGGAAAGAGGGGGAAAGAAAGGCAGGCGCCGGCTCCGCGGGGACGACGGGTCTGACAGGCGGGGCCGGGTGGCAGCGGGAGTGAGGGCGAGCGTGGCTGACGGGCGGGGCCCGCGGGTCAGTGGGGGTGAGGGCGGGAGTGAGAGCGGGCGGCTGGATGGCCCGTGCGGGGACTCGGCTCATCCGAGCCGTCCACGCGTCGGGCGCGGAGGAGAGGAAGGCGGGGCCGCCGGCTGACGGGCCGGGCCCGCTGGACAGCGAGGGAGAGGGAAGTGCGGCCGGGATCGGCTGAGCGGCGACGTGGGCGGATCTGGGCCGTCCACGCGTCGGCCGGAGGAAAAGATTTGGATTTTTAATGATTTTTAATTTCGGAAAAATGCTAGAAATTTATTTAGGCCTCAGAAAAATACGAAAATACCTCCAAAAATTCCAGAAAAATTCACAGAAGCTCCTGGAGATATTTTGGATTTAATAAAATTATTTCCAACTACTGTTGATATTAAATTTTCATATTTTGAATTACTTTTTAAATTTTGAAAATAGTTTTTAAATTCCAGAAAAATCCAGAAAGGCAAATAAAAACCAAGTAAAATCCAATTACCTTAAAATAATTAATTTGAATTTAAATTTTTTTTCAAAAAGCCAAATTTTGGGATGTGACACTGCCTCAGTAATTCTTTCCCGATAGCTAAGGAGCTATGAAGAAGATACTAAGCACAACTTCAACACTCAAGGGAAAAGCCAGAACAAATACTCACGAGATACTTGACTTAAAATTTGCTCCCCCAAAAGTATTCCCTAAATAAACCCCCTCCAATGGTTATGAGAACTATGAAGAGGAGTTTATATACTCTCTGAAGACCTATATTGCAAAGGAAGACCTATGACAAGAAGCACTAAAACAGGAAACCGAAAATACAACAGTCTTTCAAGAAACTTGGGAAATTAAAGGATTGACCCCCAACCTTTTGACTCAGAGCTTCATAACAGTAAACCAAATAACATGAAGATCCTGGGAATCAAGAGAATCCAACTATGACACATGAATTTCAGATTTGGGCTGAAACCTGAAATTTTGCACAAGCTGAACCAAAATTCAAATATCTCCCAAACCCTTGATTCTTTGCACATGAAACTTTGGGGATATATTAGCAATAGCAAAGGAACCTCTCAGACCAGAAATCAGCTCAAGCCATGAAGGAAATCAAGAGATTGCACCAAACCCTAGAAATACTGAAAATCCTGCAGAGGAAACAACAAAATCCAATTTCTCAATGATCTCAAGTCCTTTGCTAATGAGACTATCCAGATATCTAATAGATAGCCTTAAGACTCTGGATACCAAGTTTCAAGTCATTTTGCAAAGGGAATCAAGATCAACCCCAAAACCCTAGAACTGAGTTCATGAACAGAGGGAGGCCAAAAATGAAATCTGAGATTAAAACGAAGTTTGCTCTAGGAGAAATCAATCAAATGATCTTGAGGCATCCTCCCATCATAGAGCAACCCATTTTGGCACTCCCCAGAAACAATCAACAAGAAACTCAAAAACTCACAAATCACCAGAAGAGAGGATCGAAGGAAAAACTGAACAGAGGAAGCTCAAGAGATAAAAACTTCAGATTTTTCATTCCAAATCACAAGGATTACAAATGAGTCCCCATACGCCTGGACATTAGAACAAGAAGTTTGATTACAAGTCTCTCAATCCCTCATCTCCCTCTCCCAACTCAAAACCACAAACCCTACATGCTATCCTGGAGTGAAGACTCAAGAATGCATCGATGAAGGACACACACAGAGGGGACACAGCCTTGCTATGTACACCAACCCTCCAACCACTAAAGCCTAAAGCCAAAACCAACTTGCAAAGCTTCTTTTGACTCTAGCAAACCCTAATTCTCCTCCCAAGTCATCCAAATGCCTGAGGAGGCATGCAGCCCCTCCAATCCTTTATATAGCCATAGCTAACGGGTCTCCGCCCCGTTACGCCCGCCAAATCCAACGGAGCCCGCTCCCGCTTGTGCAGCCTTGCGAAATTCCCAATTCGCCCCTCCTGCACCTTCCGGGAAGCTTCCGCACTCTTTGTCGTCCACGACACGCAACCACGTCGAATCTCCGCCGTCTTCGACACATCCGACCGTTCTGACCTCGACACCTCCCTGTGTCTAGTCCGGTCACCTCGTGTCTCACCACAGCTCCGCTTCGACATCCTGCAGTCACACAGACAAGAACCACATCAAATAGCACCGCTCGATACATGAAAGCGTAAATACCATCATACTTACCACAGATGAAGTCCAAACCTGTCGAAACCAAGAATAGGCGTCCTAAACTCATACGACCAAGTTTGACCAAGTCCGACCGAGCCCGATTGCACCACGCAACGACTCGACTCCGAACCACTCAAACCAAACTCGACTTACTTAAACCAATGTCAATTACTCATCATACACATGTGGTCACCTCCACATGGTTCATCAGTTTGAAACTGCAAGAATGATGTGCTGGTAATGCAATACTTTTAAGATCTATTCTGATCTACCAACGTAAGTTGTGGACAAAGGTAAGATTAGCTTTTTGCCTTGTTCTGTAACAAAGCGCTCTCTTTTTTTTTGTGTGTGTGGAACAGATATGTCAATAAATATAAAGCCATTGATTTATTTGCTTTTGCCTCCCTAAAATTTCACTAGCTTTTGTTCTGTTGGTATATTATAATGTCATCCTATATCATGCTGTGTCTCAGGAAATATGCTCACAATTGTACATAGGATCGGGTACGGCGAGTCAGAGGGGTGAATAACTTTTTAAAATCTTCTTTCTGGTATTAGCTACACAATGCAGTGAAAACCACAACCACACAAGCTTTACCAAAGCCAAAAGCTAAAAATCACAAAGATACCCGAGACTTTCAGTCTCACTGATCTGATCGCAGGCCAGAGAGTGGTCGGACCACTCGACCGGTCGGACCGGATGACAGGGGCGGTCTGACCGCTCGGCCGGTCAGACCGGATCTCAGGGGCGGTCTGACCACTCTACGAATAAAGGCAAAAACAATACTGTCCATGACTAAGAAAAAGACTAACTCCTCAACCACTGATCTAAATGAGATGAAACTTGGTGCCAACCTTTCTCTAGAATGTTAGGAACCTATTCTAATCATTTATCTGAAGATCATAGCAAAAGTTATGGATTTTTACCCAAAACGAGGAAGATTGTACGAAAACTGGGCAAAAGAAAAAACTTCGATTTGCACATGCTTCTTTTTATGGAAAATAGTAGGAGAGACTCCTACTGTGGTATATCTGTATATAATAAATGGAATGTTATAATATGTATAGAGCAAAAAGTTCAGCTTATAAATTCTCTAGCCAATTACAAATATTGTCACGAGTGATACCCTTAACTCTGTGCAAATGTAGAGCTACCTCCATCTTGAATCCTCTTTTCTAGCCATTAAAACTATGTTGCAGGTGTTCAAAGATTTCATCATTTTGCCATTTTCAAATATGCCAAGCTGCAATAATGAATGTTTCCATGAAAAAGCAATCCCAAAATTTTGCTTTGTTAGCTGGACCATTCATACCACATCGACATCGTAGTTTCAGTTGGTACCAACACTTTGCCAACACTGTATACTAAATGGACATCCAAAGAAAAAATGGTGTGAAGTCTCCTTTACACCTCTGTCACATAAAACACAATTTGGGTTGCCATCAATATTATATTTTGTTTTCTCTTTAAGATGTTTCTAGTGTTCGGTCTATCCATCATAAGTAGCCAAGTGAAAACTTTGAGCTTCATTATACATTTGCTCTTCCATATATGCAAATATACTTTCAGAGTTTGAATTGACTGAATTGATGATTGTAACATTTTCTTGAGGTGTATAGTGCATTGCCCCAAATATATGTCCAAGTATTATGCACTTGTTGCCGAACATGAACATTAGACAACATGCTCTACAATTCATCATATTCTCCGTAAGTCACTTCTGATAATGGCAGATGGAATTGAATATAGAGGTCATTTTGTTGTATGAAATCCTTGATGAATATATCTTGATTCTTGGTAAAAGAATAAAGTCTTGGATATTTTTGACATAATAAATTGCCCTCCCAGTAATCTTTTCAAAATAGAATAGCATGACCATCACCGAGGTGTCCTATAGCAATGCCTTTCAATATTGTTATATATTTCATTACACATCACTACCAAAAAGAGCCACATTCATTTGTTGCATGAGGTACTAGGTTCTCATAATATTTTGACTAGATCAGGTGAACCCAGGGAATATCATTTCGGCCATAAAATTTATGAAGATGCTTCATGAGTAATGCACCATTTTGCATTCCCAAATTCAACACTCTAAGACCACCTTTGTTTTTTGGATGACACTTTATCCCATGCTGCTAAAGAATTACAGCAAACCCATAAATCTTTGGATCCTCTCTAGAGACAGTGTCATTGAGCTTTGTCATATGATCAATGACTTTTTTAGGCAACGTAAGAATATACATGTAATAGATTGGTTACAAGGAGAGAATTACATTTACTACCTTGAGTCTACCTCCATAAGATAAGAAGGCTGTTGTGTTTGATAATCTTCTTTCCACTCTATCTACCAATGGTGAGAAATCTTTAACTGTCGGTCTTGTTGTACCCAAAGGTAGTCCAAGATATGTGAAAAGCATAGAACCAATTTTGCAACCAAATAACCATGCAAGATGACCAACTTTTTCCTTACTAACATTGATTGGAATCATCAGCGACTTGTGATAATTCACTTAAGACCATTAGATGTAGAGAATGTCTGGAGAAGACCTTTTAAGCACAAGAGTTTCCTTCGACAAGCTGGCAGTAATATTAATATGTCATCTACATATTGAACAACTGGATAATATTGTGTGTTTGAGATTGGTATAGGATAATGAAGTACTCCTTTTTTACTACTTCATTAACTATTGATTGTAAGAGATCAGCGCCCAACACAAATAAAAGTGGAGATAGGGGTCTCCTTGTCTTACCCCCTCTCTTGCATTGAAAGCACAAAAGAATATCCTGAAGAGAGAATTTGTGATATCCATTAAATCCAATTATCTAGAAAACCTTTTTCTGTGTATTACTACAATTATGGCTGAGTGTTCTAGTGTATTAAAAGCTTTCTCAAAATCCAGCTTTAGGATTATAATTTCCTTTTTGCTCTATTTGCACTGATAAATATATTCAAAAGCCCAAACTAGACAATCTTGAATTGTCCTGCTCTTGATAAATGCATATTGGTTTTTATTGACCATCTATAAAATGACCTTTTATAGCTTATTTGCTAGTATCTTTGTCAACAACTTTAAAACTGAGTTTAATAAAGAGATTGTCATGTAGTCATTTACTATTTTTGGGCTTGGTTTCTTTGATATTAGAGTGGTATAAGAGCCATTGATACTTTTAATATTAACTCTGCCATTGAAAAAAATCATTACAGAGTGAGTAGATATCCATTTTGATTATATCCCAACATTTCTACATGAACAAACCATTGAATTCGTCTGATCCAGGGGCTTTATCCGAGGGAAGATGTTTAACCATGTCATCTATTTCCTTTCTTGAACAATCTATTCCCAATTCTTCTAACTGCATCATCGATGGAATTAGCTCGTTCAAGTCAAAATGCATGCATTGATGAGTTGTTATTCCCATTCTTCCTTTGAATGCTGTCCATAAAGGTGCTGCTTTCCCTTCATGTGAATGAATTATTGTTCCATCATCTGTTTGTGGACACAGCATTGAATTTCTTCTATATCACTCAGTTGCCTTTGCATGAAAGTATTTAGTATTCTCATCTCCCAACTTAGCCCATCTTACAGTGTATCTCTTCTTCCAGTATGTCTGCTAATATCTTAGCAGTCTTAATAAGTGTTTTTTTATTATATTACAAAAGTTGTGGTCTTCTCGATATAGAGTTCGCTGCTCTTCCAGTAGAAATTGACTACTTCAAAAAAACCTAGATGGTCTACCCAATAATTCCCAAACCTAAAGATATTAGCTTTTGAAATAACTGTATTAATACTCACTACGCAAGGAGCGCGATCAGAAACATTTTTGGAGAGGACCTGTACAACCGTACTAGGATATGCAACAGTCCTTTCATGTGTCTAAAAAACCAATCCAATTGTTCCTAGAGCGGATCCTCTTGCATATTGCTCCGGGAGAAGGACCGACCTTTTAGGGGTAGTTTAATGAGCCTGAGTTGACTGATGATTGTATTGAAAATCATAATGGTATTCATATCTCCCCTTGGTTTATTTCTGTTCTGAACTGATCTAATAAAGTTAAAGTCCCATAAAAAAGCCATTTCTGGTCAGAAAGAACATGTAAATGATATAACCAATCCACATTTCATCTATATGATCTCCATAGCAAGGCCCATATATGTTTGTGAGGGTCCAATGGTCTGTATTGGCAACTGACTTGAACTGAATCATTAGCGCAAAAGAAGAGCTAAAAACTAAATTTCCTTGAAAAATAATGCTATTCCAAAATACAAGAAAACCACCAGAAGCACCCACAAAGGAGGAGTAAATAAACTTATCAAAACATTTGGGAGCAAATTTACTAATATAAGAATGATAAAAATATCCTATTTCATTTCCTGAAGACATATTATAGAGCAACCACTTTCTTTAATTTTCTCCTAATTTGATCTCCATTTTTTGGGTGAATTAATCCCCCATACATTCCAACATAGAACTTTCCAACTTCTAAATTATTTTCTTGAATTCATTTTGTACCCAAGAAAGCGAGTTGAGGACAAGTATGCATAGCAATACTGTTAAAATTCCAACCCAGGCAGTATGACCTAAAAATAGTTATTGTAGCAAATATGACAATTCCCATTAGCAAGGAAGCAAAAGACCGACCAAAAGATCCCAGGATATAAGAAAGCCCAAACCATAAGAAAAGTAAATAAAGATATGGAGTAGGACCAGATTGAAAACAAAAGTTCCACCAACCACCAATGCCTCCACAAATCACTCATTTCCATCCTCTTTCACTTCATCTTTCTTTGTTGGAGAAACATGGAAGACGACTTCAGTTAACTCCAAAAGAGGGACTTTGTAGAGTTTGTTTCCCCAGTCTTGCATCAACTGCATCGGCAACTTGTCCTGAGCATTGGGCAAATGTGTCGATGACTTGGTTGCATTCTAGGGCTACTCTTGATGTTACTGGATTGTGATTGCCCTCATGTTTGAACTTCTAGCTGAATTGGACACCATTGACTTTTGAATTTGTAGTGGGCTCGGTGACACTTTGGAGCATCTACGCATGTTATCAGTGAGTAGTTCATGCTGAAATCCACTAGCTGGCTCATTGATCTGAGGACTCCTATGAAGTTCTTTGATGAAGATAGGTGTGCACGGCTTTCTGATTCACTTGGGCTTTAGGTGCAATGGAGGCAATTGCATCACCTTATACTTTGGAGTGTCACCACCTCCGCAGACTCTAATTCTTCAATATAAACTACAAAGATAAGGCTCTATTCGTATTAGCTTCTAAAAGTTGCTTTTGTACAATATTTAGCATTCAAATAGAGTGTCTTTTGAAGACAGTGTTTGCTAATCGATTGTAGTACATATTGTAATGACTTCATTTATATCGACTAAAATCACACGCGAGTGTCTCTCTCTATAAGCTATTACTATTCATAAGCCAAAGCCAAAAGCTAAAACTAAAAACCAATACGAACGGCCACAAAATAGGGATAATAGCCATATGAGGAAGCATATCCACCTCCACCACTAACCCTGAAGCTGAAACAGATGAGGAAGCGTCAGGATTTTGAGCGAAAGAAATAGAAGCTGACTCCTATTGATCCAACCCTGCTTGATCCAACAAGTGGTCCCAACCTCTAGGATTCTGCTGTTGGGGCACCCAATCATCCCAATGGGGATCTGGAGGGAGTTCTTACTTCCCCATAACCTCATTGTTACCTTGATCACCAACTTGGTTAAATTCAATGAGGTTCTGTGGGAGGTCTTCATCTCCTAGCCCATCATCCAAAAATTCAAAATTTAGAATAAAAACTAAACAATATAGGATTCCCCAACACCACCCATCATAGCACTCTTCTTCAGGACCAATTTACAAGGGACAGAATCAGAATTGAGGTAAAGTACTTTGATAGGAACACGACCCTTGATCCTAACCCCTGAGTGCTAATCGAGTAGCTTGCCAAAAGCAGAAACAACATGAGCATGTAGTGTAGATTAAGGTACTCCAGGTGGTATCCTAACATCATAATCCAACCAACTCGAGTAAAAGTTGCTCCCCCACCAGTTAATAGCTTCATTATGTCTTTGAAATCTAAGTTCATGATGCTCATCTAGAAAATGTGAATTGCCAAAAACTAGCATATCTCTTTGGATTGCTGAGCTTAACTAGAAAATAGCAACTCCAAAAGGATGGGGGAGCATCTTACCACATGCAACTCCAAATGACCCTGGATAAAATCTCTGATATCCAGAATTGTTTGTGTAATCTGCTTTTCCTGTGGTGCTAGATGCATGACTGCAATGGTGTAGTCTTCGTACTGCTTAGCAGAGAATCTTGAAAGATGAGATCAGCTCGAGGTAGCCAGAGTTGACCTCTATCTTCGGTTTGAAGCCCTGTCGGGATGAAGTGGCTAGGATTGTTGATTTCAGAGGCGGCGGTAGCAGGTTTTCGAGAGGATGTTCTTATAGAGTTGGGGTTTTTAGGAGGACAGAGGACCGATATGAGGAAGGTGAAGAGTCGGTAGCCTAGAAGTCCCCACCAATCTCGCAGGCTGGCTTTAGGGAGTTCCCGCTAAAATCACGGGCAGGCCCTTTACTATTAGATGGTTTTACTAGAATCCATATCTACTTGCTACACTTCCTGAGATAAAGACATCGACGTGCCTTATGACTAAAATTGTAACAAACCCGACACTTGATTTCATTCAAGCACGCCGAGGGGATATGACCAATACATAAACAACGTCTACATTGTAAAAGTATGGTTTGATTTTCTATAATTGAAGGAGAAGAGTGCAGAGCAGAGTTTGATTTGAAATTTGAATCCCAACAATTCAGCATAGGGAGAGAGGGTTCCTTGTTTGGATGTGAATGACATGTTGCCAAAAACAATTTGAACAACATAATTGAAGAAGAAGAACTCTGCAGATGAAGTCATGCTTGATCCACAAAAAATTGAACCAACTTTGATTGACACAGAATTATCAAATATTTTGATGGACGGTTTGTCTGCAAAAGAAACCCACTTTTGATTTTTGCAATTTTCTAGATGACGAGATTTCTTTCGCAAAAACACTAAAGTCCATTCATTATCATGTTTCCTTAACCACAATTGATATTCCTTGCGAAAATTAGCACCTCAATCTTGCCAGAGATGAAAATGAATAGAGAAATGTTTGGTAATGCATTGGTGGATTGATGATGAACACTAAAGTTGATGGTGTTGGAAATTGGCCCATGAGTTGAGGCCCATTTCCTTTAGAAATTCTAAAGCATGCATGGTTTAGTACCATATTGACTAACTAAGTAGAGGGAAGGCAATGTATAAGGTGGAGTTTCTGCCACTCCTTGAAACATATGTACATGGAATGGGGATTGCATGAAGGGGACTTTGACTAAACACATGCGCTTGCACGCACGCGCGTGCGCGTATTCATGTATTTTCGTGTGAAAAATAGCCTGAATTGTGACTTGCGATGAGCGACCGTGCCATGCCGTAGTGCATCACCTGACACTTTAAATCCACATTTTATTTTGCTGAATCATTGCATCATCTCTTTCCTTTTAACTAGTCATGAGACTGCTTAATTCACACATCTAGAGCGCAATTCACACATCTATGAAAGTCTTGGAGACATCCAGGCTTGGTAGACTAAACTCCATTTCTTGGCTTGGTAGACGGAACTCCTCCATTTCTTTGTCACATTGTTTTCTTCCTCTCTGGTGAATTTGTATTGAGTGTTGAGCAACCTAACCTCACCGGCCTTTCTTCTCGACATGCACCAGTAAGGAGTAAAAGTGGCTATGTATGAGCCATTGCCACAGAGAGTACCTACACGGGGCGACAATAAGGTTTCTGGATAACGCACATCTACGCGACCGCTTGCTTCGCTGCTTCATCTACATTCTGCACTTCATCAAGTCTACACTGCTTCTTGTTCTTCATCAAGCCCAATGGTAAGACATTCACGCAATCAGTCGACTTTGTTACTATATTTTTCTTGTGTATTTTCTGAAGTACAATTAGGCCTATTGTTAGCTATAAGTTTTGTATCACTAGTCTTTTATTGTATTTGACTTCTAGTAAAATTTGGAATTAAAATATTGTTGATATTTTCAATATTTCAGAAATCTTATTGTGAACTATGTTGCAATTCAATAATGACTGGTGCTTCGGATGCAATGAAACCTGAGATGATTTCTAGTCAAAACTTTCGTGGATGGCAGACTAGAGCCAAATTTTTGGCTCATGTCTTTGGGGCTGTGGTGGGTTATCCACCCACGATATCCATTTATGATTGATTAGTTCATGTAGTTTGGCAATGTGAGCAATACTGCCCTTGACTGCATTCTGACCATTCTGGCATATCAGCTCTATGATATGTATATAGACTACAAGTCTACCACAGAGTTGTGAGATGCACTAGAACATAAGTATGTAGAGGCAGGTCGCTGGCTTTACATGTGTTAGCAATTCTTTGACTTTAGCATGGTGAGGTTAAGTCCATAGTTAGACAAGCTCATGACCTCTAGCTACTGGTTGGTGACATTGCGCACCTAGGCTGTGTGTTGCCCCCAATGTTTGTGGCTGCGGGTGTTATTGCCAAACTTCCTACTTCTTGGTGGGATTTTGCTAATGACTAGAAACACAAGAGGGAAAAGATTTCTATTGAGGATCTCATTGCTGCCCTCGATGTGGAACAAAAGGCAAGAGCAAAAGATACATCCACCACTTCTAGGCAGAACAATGTCAATATCGTAGAGAAAAAAGACAGCTGAAAAGAAGCACAATTCAATAAATCAAACAAGACAATTAGCTTTAAGAAGAAGAAAGTTGAGAAGAAGAATTTGAGAGGCATCTTCTGCTTTGTGTAGAGAAAAGACGGTCATATGATGAAGGACTATCGTTTTCACAGAAGTAGGGATGGTGAACAGCCAAAGAAGAAGGCTATTAATGTGATCATAGGTGAGGCCTCGACTTTAGGAGAGTATGGTAATTCACATGTTGTCTTTTTAACATATCAATCCACTGATTGGTGGGTGATATGTTCTTGTTTTCTTCTTACCAATTGGTAGGGGCTTCCTCTATCTTAATGGAAAACATGTTGCATGCTTCTATTCTTGGTGTTGGCACGGTGGATCTGAAGCTAACTTCAGGATTATCCATTTAAAGGACATGCATCATGCTCCTATAATAAACAAGAACCTCATTAGTGGTTCTCTCATATGCATGAATGGTTATAAGCAAGTCTTTGAGTCAAATAAAGTTGTAATATCTCAGTTCGGAAACCTTGTTAGGAAAGGCTATGAGAGCGGAGGCATGTTCCACTTAAGTACTTTAGAGTCTTGTTATAATCTGAATGATGCAACTAGTTTAAATAAATGTGAGGCCGATATTTGGCATTCTCGCTTCTGTTGTATTGGTTTTGATAGTATTTCTAGAATGTTGAAATTACAATTAATTGCAAAATATAAAATTGTCAAAGGATCAAAGTGGCAGTCATGTGTGCAAGCAAAGCAACCTCGAAAACTCTTTAAGGGATTAGAGGACGAAAAGAAATTGGCACTATTAGATCTTGTTCATTTAGATTTGTGTGAAATAAATAGATTATTGACAAAAGAAGGAAAAATATATTTTTCTGACTTTTATTGATTATGCAACACACTATTGTTACGTGTATTTGCTAAAAACTAAGGATGAAGCTTTAACTACTTTAAGACTTATAAGGCCGAGGTTAAGAATCAACTAGAGTAGAAAAAAATATTAAGGCCTGATCGTGAAGGAGAGCACATCTCTCATGAATTCTACCAATTCTGTTATGAGCATGGAGGTCTACCATACAAATTTGCTTAATGCCGTGTTAGAGAGTGTCGGTATGCCTAAGGCATAATGGGGGAAGCTATATTGACATCAACTTTCATCTTAAACAGAGTAATCACTAAAAAGAGTGAGATTACTCCATATGAGAGATGGAATGGGAGAAAGCCTAATTTTAATTTTCTACAAATTTGGAGGTGTTTGGGAAAAATCAATATATACAATAACAACAAAGCCTTTTATCACAAACAAATTGGGGTAGACTAGGAATGAAACCTTCTTAAGGTCAAAGAGATAAGAGCCTTCAAAACCTACAATACTAAAACTCTAAGATGTACATCTTGTTATCTAAGCCGAGAGCCTAAAACACTGCTTCTAATTTTCTTATGTTTCCGGTACATGGATCGCTAACTTTCATGTGCTCCTATCCAAAGCTAATTCTTTATATACATTCCAATCCCTCAAGTCTCTTTTAACCGCTTCCTCCTATGTTAGTCTTGGTTAACCTCTGCCTCTTCTTATATTTTCAGTACATCTTAAAATTTCACTATACACTGGTGCCTCAGGAGGCCTCCATTGGAGATGTCTAAACCATCTCAAGCGATATTGGAAAATCTTCAATTGGTGCTACCCCCACCCTATCACGTATATCATCATTGCGGAGGTGATCCCACCTCGTGTGACCACAGATCGACCGTAGCATCCTCATCTCCACTATACTTATTTTCTGTGTATGTTGTCTTTTAGTCGCCCAACATTCTGCTCCATATAGCATCACGGGTCTGATCGCCATCCTATAGAACTTACCCTTTAACTTTTGAGGGACTTTTTTGTCATACATGACACCATATGCTTGGCGCCATTTCACCCACCCCGCTCTTATCCTGTGGCTCACGTCTTCATCAATCTCATCTTCCCACTATAGCATCGATCCCCAATAATGAGACATGTCCTTCTTAGGCACTACTTGTCTGTCCATTCTAACCTCTCCATCATCTGCCTTGGCACCGCTGAAATCACACCTCATATACTTAGTTTTAGTCCTACTAAGTCTAAAACCCTTCAATTCTAAGGTCTTCCTCCACAACTCGAGTTTCCTATCAACACATATCCTACTCTCATCAACTAACACCACATCATCAGCAAAAAGCATACACCAAGGGATATCTCCTTGTATATTCCACTTGACCTCGTCCATCACTAGGGCAAAAATATATGGGCTCAACACTGACCTTTGGAGTAGTCCTATCTTAATCGAAAAGTCATTAGTAACACTTCCACATGTTCTGACATTAGTCACAATATTTTTGTGCATGTCCTTAATTAGGGTAATATATTTTGTTGGGACTTTTTTCTTTGGAGTGCCCACCACATGACCTTTCTTGGAACTTTATCATAGCCTTTCTCCAAGTCAATAAACACCATGTGAAGATCCTTCTTTTGCTCCCTATATCTCTCCATCAACTATCGTAGCAAGAAAATCGCCTCTGTGGTCGACCTCTCAAGTATAAAACCAAATTGGTTTATCATCACGCTAGTCATTTTTCTTAAATAGTGCTCAATCACTTGCTCCCAAAGCTTAGTTGTGTGGCTCATGAGCTTAATTCCTCTATAATTAGTACAACTTTGAATATCTCCTTTATTTTTGAACATTGGTACTAATATGCTCCTCCGCCACTCGTTTGACATCTTGTTCAATCTAAAAATGCTATTGAATAAATTAGTTAGCCAAAGAATCGCCACTTCTCCTAGGCATTTCCACACCTCAATAGGGATGTTATCAGGCCCCAACACCTTACCCACTTTCACCTTTTTTTAAGGCCTCGCTTACTTTTAACTCCTGAATTCTTCGAACAAACCGCCTATCGGTGTCATCAAAAGTATCATCCAGTTCAATCGTACTATCATTATTGTCATGATTGAATAACTTGTCGAAGTAATCTTTTCACCTACCCTTGATCTCCTCGTCTTTCACCAAAAATCTATCAGTGTCGTCTTTGATGCATTTAACTTAGTTGAAATATCTCATTTTTCTTTCTCGAAGTTTAGCCATTTTGCAAAAAAGAGAAAACTTGGATATAAAATGGTCGATTATGTTTTCTAGGATATGCTCATAACAACATGACTTATAGTTTTTTAGTAGTTAAATAAGAAACTCCTGAGATTATTGCTAACACAATAATGGAGTCTAGATATGCTTTATTATTTGAGGATATTTATCCTATGAGAGCTACAAGCAATACTTCACAAACTAAGAATATTCAAATTACAAATGTTGAAAGTGGGAATAATCAAACTTATGAACTTCCCACCTTTTATGAACCAATATGTGAGATCCCTAGGAAGGATAACAATCTAGTCCCAGAGGCTCCTCGCAAGAGCAAGAGACAAAGGGTTGAGAAAACTTTTGGTGACGACTTTATTGTATATCTCATAGATGATGTGCCAAAGACTCTTTCAGAGGCTCATGCATCTTCTGATGCTTTGTATTGGAAAGAGGTAGTCCATAGCGAAATGGATTTTATCATGGCTAATGGAACTTGGAAGATCACAGAACGTCCTAGCGGGTGCAAACCTGTAGGGTGTAAGTGGGTGTTCAAAAGAAACTAAGGCCTAATGGTACTATTAAGAAGTATAAGGCAAGACTTTTGGCCAAGGGTTATACCCAGAAAGAGGAAGAATATTTCTTTGATACCTACTCTCCTGTCACCGAACTAACCACCATCAGAGTGATCATTGCATTAGTTTCTTTCTATGGTCTACATGTCTATCAAATAGACGTGAAGACAACTTTTCTTAATAGAGAGTTGGAGGAAGGAATCTATATGGATCAACCAGATGATTTTGTGATTTTTAGACAGCAAAATAAGGTATGCAGATTATTGAAACCCTTGTATGGCCTAAAGTAAGCATCTAAATAATGTCAAGATAAGTTTGATAAAACTTTAACATCAGTTGGGTTTGCTATGAACAAAGCTGATAAATGTATATATTACTGTTATGGTGGCGGTCAAGGAGTGATCTTGTATTTGCATGTGGATGACACACTTATATTTAGGATAAATACTGCCGTAATTGAGGAGGTCAAATCTTTCTTTTCTCGATGCTTTGATATAAAAGACTTGGGAGAGTTAGATGTCATTCTGAATATTAAATTGATCAACAACGAGGATCATATTACTTTGAATCAAATTCACCGAAGCCGGACAGCGAAGTCTCCTAGCGAAGGCATGCCGTCCCGTCAAGGCGATGCCTCCGAGGCAGTCGGACGGAGGCACAACCACAAAGTGGCTGGGCCAAGTCACGACCGTGAGGCAGCTGGACAAAGTGTCAGCCACGAGGTAGTCAGACGAAGGCACAACCACCAAGTGATCAGGCCAAGTCACAACCACGAGGTAGTCAAACGAAACCACGACCATGACGTGGTCGGATGGAGTCATGACTACGAGGTGGTCAGACGAAGTCGCGACCAGGATGTGGTCTGGCGGGGTGATGACCACGAGATGGTCGGACGAAGCATCGACCATGATGTGGTCGAGGTCATGACTGTGAGGTGGTTGGACGAAGCCACGACCACAATGTGGTTGGACGGAGTCACAACCATGAGGTGGTTGGACGAAGTTGTGACCAGGACGTGGTCGGGCGAGGTCACAACCACGAGATGGCCAAACAAAGCATCTAGGACCCCGAGGCGGCCAAGCGATGTCACGACCACGAGGTAGCTGGACAAAGTGTCAGCTGCGAGGCAACCAGATGAAGGCACGACCTCAAAATGGCTGGGCCAAGACACGACCATGATGTGGTTAGACGAAATCATGACCACGAGGTAGTCGGAAAAGTCACGACTAGGACGTGGTCGGACCATATCATGACCACGAGGCGGTTAGACGAAATCACAACCACGGACGTGGTCGGATGAAGCATCGACCATGATGTGGTTGAGGTCACGACCGCGAGGTGGTCGAACGAAGTCTCAGCCACAAGGTAATCGGATGAGGTCTCGACCACGATGTGGAGGCCCAACGTAGAGACTTGGTGCGAAGGCCTCGTGATGTGGAGGCCCAACGCGGAGACTCGGTGCGGAGCTTGGCGGAGGCCGTTGACGTCGACGAGGAATCTAGCAAAGTCTATGAGGAATCTGGCGGAGTTGACGCAGAGTCCGGTGGAGTCAATGGCGTGGAGCTCGATGGAGGCCATCGACGTCGACAAGGAATTTAGCGAAGTCAACATGGAGTCCGACGGAATCGATGTGGAGTCCAGCAAAGTCGATGTGGAGTCTGACGGAGTCAACACAGAGTTCGGCGGAGTCGATGGAAAGTTTGGCGGAGGCCATCAATGTCAACGAGGAATCAGGTGAAGTCGACATGGAGTTCAATGGAGTCAACATGGAGTCTAGCGGAGTTGACATGGAGTCCAGCAAAGTCGACACGAAGTCCGACAGAGTCGACGTAGAGTCCAACGGAGTCAACGACATGGAGCTCTATGAGAAGGAAACACTTGGAGAACATGACATGGCTGATGATGTGGAGGTTGTGGCCAAGGATGCGGAGCCGAAGCCCGTAGAGGTAACGCTCTAGCGCGTAGGCCAACGAGGCCATCAGAGGTCTAGCATGAGGCAGTGGGGCTAGAGACGCGCCTCAACGTCGAGGCTGGCCAGCACGAAGCTTCTGCACAGGGCCTCCACATGGGCGCAAAGGCTGGAGGTGAAGACTCTCCTTCAACTGGCGTCACCTGAGTACTTGTCGTACCTAGCGCCGGTGCTGTGGCCCCAGTACTCGTCCGAGGGTGGGAGCCTTACCATAGCTCCCTCTCTCTCTTCTCTTCTCTGTCATCATAGAACCAATTCCACCAGTAGTGGCCATCTCCGGTGCTCTTCCTTGTGCAGCTTCTTGAAGACTCCACACGGACGGTGCTAACTGTTGTAACATGGCTACAACAGTGGAAACAAGGTGCCCTCCTCCATGGAAGACATAGCCAAGAGAAACATGGAGAGAGAGTTGGTGGTAAAATGAGTGGATTCTTCCTCCTCACGCCCCTATTGGGGTTTTATATACATAAGTGGGGTAGGATAGGAAATAATTACATAAGGTAGGGGTACATTGGTATATTCTTTTATACTATTGGGCCAGTTGCAAGGTTCAGTCACGGAGGGTTGGGCCACCCCTACAACAAAAATATTGCCCACATTTTCAACAGATGGAACATATGGATCTCTATAGGATTTACCCTATGTATCGTGTACGAAAATTTTTAGAATTTTTTGGATGTCAAGTTTAACCAGTTTACTAATTAGTTTAAACAAGTTTGAACTGAAATTCGAATTGTAGTTACCTTTTTTATGATAGTTTGATTGTAGCTATGTACTGATTATATAAATTTGTTCGAAACTTTGAATTTAAGTATATATTTCAAATGTATACGTTTCATTTGAATTGTTATAGATGGGTATATACTGTATGTATGCATGTTACGACGACTAGCTCAAATCTAGTATGTATATGTACGTATAAAATTGACAACGCAAACACAACCCTATCCATTGATGCATCTATAAACTCTGGATCCCCTCTTGATTAGTAATCAAATCACTCGCTCACACACCCAAGCTACCATAAGTATGTGGTACGGTCACAATAGTATTACTCAAGCAAGAAGAAGGTAGCAATCGATGGAGGGCAACGAGGGCGCCAAAGCAAGCAGAAATTAGTGATCAGTGGAGGGCACCAACCGATTTCTTGGCCTTGTGCCCATGCCATGCGCATCCCCATGCCCTAAACCCATGCCATGTGCACTAGGTTGTTAGCTCAGCCTCCTACCGAGCTGAGATGACTCAGAAGCAACCTACCGTGCAAGGGTGTCTCGGCAGGCTGCTGCCGAGTTGCCTCTACTCGGCAGCGCTGCTAGCCGCGCCTCGTCGTCCACCTATCACACCATCGTGTCCAGTCGCACATCTGGCCACCTACCGAGTTAGGACAGTACGATAGATAGCAAATATCGGCTGCTACATCTTCTAAGCTACTTAGGGGAAAGATTATTTTTGTAAAAGAACGCTAAGTGGTTCAAGTTAAAAAAATTATTTATGAGAACAGTTCGACAGTTGAAGGTTGCATGCCGAATCTGGACATGGATCGGCAAATATCCGTCCGGAAACGACTAGCAGCGTGTACTTGAGCTACCAGACCTAAGATTTGAGGTACTAATAGTATTCCGTCACTTACTGACAAAACACTACTCCTACTAGCTAGCTTACTAGCATCCAGATAGCGTACGTGCGGCATTGGGACATGTGTTGCAAGGTGCTGATCGTCTCTGCTCTGCTCTGCTCTTTCCATCAATGGAGAGCCAGTGTTTCGAGACGAGTGCCACGCTCCACCAGATGGACATGGGCTTGGTCACTTGCTTGTGCTTATTTCATCAGTGTGCTACGTTCAGTGGCGGAGACAGGGGGCCGGAGGGGGCCTGGCACCCTCCAACTTTTTACTAATTCTCTATTATATAGTTAATTACATATGTTTACTTAGTGGTTTGGTCCCTCTTAATTTAGCCCAAATGTAAAGTATGTTTAAAGCCCAGTCATATGCAGCCCAAATCCTCTTTGTTTTGTTTCTTGTTTTAGCTTTGTATCTACTGATATTTGTAAATGCAGGTTACAAGGTGATGCATACCGTGATCTGTAGGATATGCATGTTTGTGTTCTTAATCTTAGGATGATTAATACATGCTGGTGAGTTGACTAGAAGCTGTTGTAGCTAGTCATAGGTGTGATTGAAGATCACTCAAACACTACTAGCTGGTGGAGTACATAACGCTAGGAACCTTTAATTAAAAGCCAAGAAAATATTTTGGCCGAATTTCTACGGCAATACAATAGACATGTTCTCGTGGATTTGTTTTTTGATTTCTTCGAAAATCAAAATAAATAGAGTGTTTTTAAAGCAATTTTTTTAAATGACTTCTCGAGTCTAAAAATATATAAGCCGTCCACGTCAATATCTTTACCGTTCACCGTGGTAACAAAAAATGTAAACAAAAACCATAAGTACACACTTCAGTAATTGCTCTCACATCACATCTAGAGATCCTGTTTTAATCGGCTTAGACCCTATTTTAGTCGTAGAGCTAAGTTTAAGTTAATAGAGCTGTAATTTTCTTTGCATTGTAATTTGCGAAACATATTACTATGATATGTGACTATTGGATCGATAAATCCGGTATAGTTCATTAGTTCTACTCTATTTGTTGTTTATATTGCCTCCTCCTATATCTAATTCCTGACTCCGCCCCTGGCTACGTTGCATCGCAATCTTATCGGTTTCCTGTAGATCTGGCGAGCGGTCAATGCAGAAAAGAAGAGGCAAAAGAACCGGCCGGCGTTATGGCACTCACGACGAGCTCGCTTCTGGTAAGCGCCTTGTACTCTTGCACATGATAGCGAAAAAAAATAGTCATCCACGAAATCGGTGCAAGGCAAGGCTAACCCGACTCTGGCCCGCTCCGATGTAGCCGTGTAGGCCGGCTTGGTTGGCGACTCTGCAGTAACCGTCCACCTTGACCTATTCGTCCTACGAGAGACTCGCGTCTGATTAGCTAGTTAGTCTGGTGCGATGGTTAGTAGCTAGTCCGAGAGGATAATCGGTCCCAGGCTCCTACGGAGGCAGCAGTGGGGAATTTTTGAAGTTACAATTCGCTCTTAGAAAGCTGAGTTACTGGTGATCTTTGCCTTGATCTACAGAGGATGAACAAGAAGAACACAATGGTGTCTTTCACTTCCAGCAAGTTTTAGTTCATAGCCTTCGCTCGGGGCAGCTATGCTGCGTTGCTCAGGAGCCCCCTTCAGTACTTACTTTTTCTTTCTTCTTCGTTGTTTCTTTACCTTTCCGTTTTTTTCGTGTTCATCTTTGTAAATATGAACGCTACTTTGCCTAGCGCTTCGTTCTCTATTTCCCTCTTAATGCAAAAGCGTGCAAGTCTTGTGCATGTTCCCTAAAGAAAAGAAGAACATAATGGTGTCAAATTCATGGTAAATCCATGCCCGGCTATGTTTGATCCAGGGCAAGGGCCATCAGCGAGGTCAGAAAGAATATGCAAGAGAATAGCAGCCACTGCTTCCCTCTCGGATATTTCCTGAACCGAGCAATGATCAATCACACTCCGAACGCTTTACCCCCTTTGCATCCGTTGCAATTGGTACGTCCGTGTCACGGCCGAATTCTGAAGCAGCCACTCGCAGCCACGGTCCAGTGTAACTGGCAATGATCTGAGCTCGCAATCAGCAACTTGGTAAAAAAAAAAAGGCCTTGTCATGCCATGTGCAGCGTAACATCATCACCCAACTTGATACCCTTATCACTCGCAGCATTCCTGCCTTCCTTTCCCTTAACTGCACACTGCAAAGCATAGGTCCTCATTAGAAACACACCATGATATTTCTGAACTTGTGTGAGCGGAACAACTTTTGCTGAAAATAAAAAACCCTGCTGGGAGTCTTGGTATTCACTAAAGAAAGGAGGTAAGCACAACGATCTGATCCGAGGACTCGAACAAGCGTGCGCATCCAACATCTTTTTTTTAAAAAATTTTTTTGCTAGGAGTCCTAGCATTCACTAAAGGAGGTAAACACCTCGGTACGATCCTAGGACTCAAACTGTAGGGATACGAATAGGTCATACTAGCACAAATTATAATTTCTATAGTATAAATTAGAAATCTATAAATTAGAAATCTATACAAGTAAAAGATCATAGATAGCTACTATTAGACGCACAGTGCAACAGAAAAAAGTTAAAGTAACCTAGTCCAACGTAGCGCACGTCAATTTAGTAGTAGTCGATCGTTTAACGTCCTTGCAAGGCAATCCTCGGCAGCCGATCATCCTGACCAATGCTGCAGTCGCAACAGCGTCTCTACCAAAATCCACACGTCCAGCGAAGAACACCATGTGTTGGTGTGCTAGCACCAGCAAACACGACAGGACCTTTTGTCGGGTGACGGTTAGGGTTTCAATGGGTGCAAATTGGGATACCTCCCTCAACCCCATGTTTCTCTTAATATAGCCCCTCGGTGGAACCCTATGTTTGAGACCCAATAGGTGCGAAGCCCACTAAACCCATTAGTAACATATCCAATATGAACTAATGTATTCCTTCCTATAAAATGTGTGACCCTGTAAGTTTATATATATTTGGTCGTGGCCCAGAAACTCTTTTCTGGTTCACAAGTCGGTAGAGGTCTTTAGCAAGACATAATGACTCCTAAATATGTATAAAAATCATATCGGACTAACCTATATAGTGTTCATGCATCAATCTCTTTACCTCATAATACCAGATCGAACTCAAGATGAGAAACGTGTCATTCTATGATAGCTCGATCATTCACTCGTTCTTATAGTGGATTATTCAGCTGCAGTTCACTCATCAACCACATTTAGCATGACTATGCACTTCTTTAATCTAACTACATTGTGGGGCCTAAATATATCTTTCATGTTATATATGATAGGCAAATTTCATCTTGATCACTTATATTCCTTCACATGTTTCGTAGGAAACCCGAAAGCTATCTCTATAATTACTCAGTTACGGAGTAGTGTTTGATAATCTCTAAATAAACTATTACACATGTAGAAAACTATGATAATCTCATATCTAAAGATCTCATATACACTTTGTATAAGACCAATTGATGACACTTAAAAAAATAACAATTCCCGCAGTGTCCCATGGTAGATCAATCCAACACTATATTTCTTAACATATGTCCACATTATTGATTTGATGTCCACATATTCATGATCTATAAAACATGATTATTAATCATACATATATTGATCTATAAATTATAATTGTCCCACATAATGATATTAAATTAAGAATAATTTAGAATAATATCAAAAATATAAATAAAGAGTTCTATGAACACGTCATATACGTATTGATTTATACTAAAGATATTTATTTAAGATTAAATAATATATTATTCAAATATTATAAACATATAAGTAATACAATAATCTTTATCATTACTCTATAGCTTAACACTAACACAAACACGATGGGTGGGGCTGGATCCCACAACAGCGTATCCTGATCATTGCCTCCTGATAGGCTGATGTGGCCTGACCGTCGCTCTCATTTGACGGCTCATTCGGAAACAAGCTGCAATCATAGCTGAAAGCGGATTTTGGAAACGTCACATTCAGATATTGTTCTGCTTAAAAGGAAAGAGATTGAGCACTACACAGTGAACTGGAGCGTGACGTCCAAGTTGCAGAGAGCTGAAAGCAAGAAAGCTAGACATTCCTTCTGCTCAAAAAGCCTTCCCAAAATGTTCTGCGTTCTCCTCTATTCAAGCCGACCAGTCGGAAAAAGAACTCTGAAATTAGCTGCACAGCTCTACTGCTGGATTAGAGCGATGGAGCAGGATGAGACTACAACCAACCTTAAGACCCTGCTCAAAAGAGCTTTTTTTTAGTGGTTTATAATTGAAAAGTACTATAGTTGGCTAAAAAAATACCGTAGCTGACGGAGACTTATTTAGCATAATTAAATTTTAAAAAATTTAAAAATAGAAAAAAACATGTTAGCTCATCACGTATAATGCAAACAAATACAAGAAAAAAAACTGGCAAAAAAGCTCAAAAAAGCCAAAAGTATAGAAAAAGATGAATTTATGAATATTGCAATATAAGCCAGAAGCTCAAACCGAAACGAGCAGGGCCTAAAAATAGAATAAAAGGACAGCTAATAATTAATTATCAGTTGATCAAATATTAGCATCGAGTAAACAATATATGATCAAACAATATTGATGTGATCTATTTATATCACATATACCTTCAAAATTATGTAAGTAAAATATTTCATATAAGATACTCAGTATTAGTTTGAATTGTTGTACTCACTATGATGGTTGCAACGTCACAAGTAGATGGAAAATCAGATACTTGAATTTTGACTTAGAAACTCAAGAAGTTCCTAAGAGCTAAATAGAATAAAGTACTTTCATATGTTTACACAGTGTCATATAGGTAGAGAAAAAATGCTAAAATTTATAAGATTTGAACGGGGGTATAGAATACAACTTACATCTAATTTACTATAGTATTATTAAATTGCATAAAAGTTTAAATTTAAATAAAACATATAGCTACTAAGTACTAAAAATATGTGTATAATTTCTAAAAAACTTAGGGGTTGGCACCCCTAGCGAGCTCCGCCCTGACAACCAATATACAATGATGGCACGATTTGATATTCGATGCAGCAACCAAAGTGAGCAAACTGTACTATGTTCAGTGTTGGCCATCAGTTGCAGGTACTTTCCGGCTGCATCTCGCAAAGGTCTACGAATGTAAAGCGAGATCCATGGCGGCCGAAAGCCAGACTGGACATTTCGGATGGGTTATTTTGTGCGGTGTTTTATGGTTTATGATTTACATTTTTGAATTTTAGCTGTTCGTGAGAAGTAGTATGTAAAGAAAACTAATTGCATATAATTTTGTCTGGTACAATTAAATTTAGTATATTTTTTTACTATAATAATTTTATTGATCTATCTTAGAAAATACACCGTTTAAAAGTTAGTTACTATAACATAAGTTATAAGTTATAAATGAAAAAGAGGGAGCCTTCATTTCAGTAAACAAGTCTGGGACACCGGTCATTGACCATTGACCTGCTCGAAATGAGCACATGGAAGATTTGGACCTTCAAAAGGGATATATACGATCGATCTGCTCGCGTAGGCCACAAATGCAGAGCGATCTAGCTAGCGCCTTTCCAAGATTTGATGCATATGCTAATTGCTAACCGAAACCAACTTCAGTCGCAGTGTTTTTTTTTTATCACGAGGCTTGTAACGGACTCTGCATCGTCATGTGTATGATCACAGAATATCTTTACGTCTTTAATTGGTCAGAACATTCATGATCACGAATAAAGGTTGGAGAGTCATGAAAGCCTGATCTTAAGATATTGTATATCCGGTAGTGGTGTATGATTATGGTATCATCGTCTTGGATACATAAGATCAGGGCGAAACCACCGGATAGACTTCGGTAGGCTTTAGTCCATCTTCTAGCCCGCTTTGAACCTCTAGATGGGCCAGCCCAATAGAGATGAGTTTATCCACCCTAGCTCACAGGCACACACCTGACGACACACCACGCACAGGCGCACGCAAGGGAGCACGCTGCACACACCTAGCAGTGGCAGCAGAGTCTGACAGTGCGACGGTTGGCTGCCTACATGGAAAACGAGCAGATCCAGGTGGCACCAAGGTGGGCAAGCAGATCCAAGCGGCGGCCGAGTAGATCCCGGTCTGGAGGCGGTGACCGAGATGCAGAGGTGCCTAGGCCTGCGAGAATGCAAGGCGACTGAGGCAAGCAAGAGGGGAGCTAGGCAAGGGGCGCATCGCGGGGGAGCCACGGAGGCGAGTGGCGAGCAAGAAAAGAAGGGACTAAGGGAGCAATTGGATCTGGGGACTTGGGGAGTCGCCAGTCCGAGGCAAGCAAGAGGGCACCGAGCCACCGACTGACTGTCGAGAGCCAGGCTCCACCGCTACACAGAGGTAAAGTTCTAGTTTCGTAGTTTTTTATTCTTCAATATATATTGAGTTTTTGACCATTTATTTCTAGCTAGAGATTATATTGTGTCCTTTTACTTCTGTAATTTCAGAAATTATATGTATCATTGACATTGACCAACTTGAATTCTTAGCGATTAAAATAAAAATTATGATTTATGTGTTCTAATTAGAATTCATGTGTCAGATTTTGTTGATAGGCTAACTATAATGGAGAAACAAACTTTGTGTAACTATTTTGTAAACAATTCTAGTAGTACTCTCCCAACCAATGATAGCGCAACTCAACTAAAGAGGCTTCGAGTAAAATTTAATCCTAATGACATTATTGCCGATCCAGTACATCACACACCAACAGAAGATTACGCCATAAAATTAGAGATCAAGTAAGGAGGACATATTTGTTGAATGGTCCAACTCAAGCAATTAGGCATGCCTTTCTAAATACATTGGATAACAAAGTGTGACGATCCTTTCAAGAATCATGGTTTAATAAATTCGATTGATTGGAATATAGTATGAAAAAGGACGATGTTTTTTGTTTCTATTGTTTTCTTTTCACAAAATCAGCACAACCCAACACATTTGTGACTGATGTATTTATAAAAGTTGGCTTCTCTCATTGGAAGATGACTATAGATGCTTTTAATAAACGTGTTGGTGGTCCAAATAGCATCCACAATATTGCAAAGGGTGAGTGTGATGACTTTAAGAATCAACGGTCAAGTGTATCTAGTAAAATGAGTAATTACTCTAAGGAGCTCGAAACTGCATATATCATTCATTTGACTCCATCTTTAAATTATATAAGATATCTCATAGTGCAAGGTGAAACTTTTTGTGGATACAATGAATCATCTTCCATCAACAAGGGCAATTTTAAAGAGTTGTTGGATAGGTACAAAGATAAAGAGAAAGTGAAGGAGGCCTTTGATACAGCTCTAGGGCATGCAATTATGATTTCTCCAGATATTCAAAAGAAGCTAGCAAAATGTTGTGCACAAGAGGTCAACGAAGTGATTAAAGGTGAGATTGGAGATAGAAATTTTGTGGTGCTTTCTAGATGAGTCTCAAGATGCACCAATAAAGAAGCAAATGGTAGTGATTGTGAGATTAGCTATACATCTTTTTTTAGTCATATCATTCATACATTGTTGTGTTAATCTAACTTTGCAAAATTTGTGGGATACAATTTGTGAACAATTAAGGAAATTCAAGGAAATGTTTGCTTGAAAGAAGTTTTGGTTGGTTTTTTTAGTCAACATGAGTTACATATTTCAAGGCTTCGTGGACAGGGCTACAATAGAGCTTTCAATATAAGAGGTGAATTTAATAGCTTGCAAAAACTTATTCAGGATGAGAATCTATATACTTTCTATGTCCATTGCTTTGCACATCAGTTACAATTGATGATTGTCACTGTTGCAAGTTATAATAGAGCTATTGCTAATTTTTTTTCAACTATGTCCCCCTTATAGTGATTGCCTGCGAGTGCATCTTGCAAGAGAAAAGATGTGTTGATTGCAAAGCATCATGATGTCTTATTGGACAAATTGGACAATGGTTTGATTTCATCTAGGATAGGGTTATATCAGGAAGCTAGCCTAACTAGGCCTAGAGATATTCGGTGGGGCTCACATCTTAAAACCTTACTCCGTATATACCAAACGTGGGATGTAGTGGTGGATATGCTAGAGCTTGTAAGTGAAGATACTTGTCAAAACTCGACTCATGGTGGAGCAGTAGATTTGCTAAAAAAAAATAGAAACTTTTGAATTTGTATTCATCATGCATTTCTTAATAACCTTGTTGAGCATTACAAATGAGCTATCACTTGCTTTGCAAAGGAAGCGTCAAGATATTATTGAAAGTATGAGCTTGACACAAGATGTAAAAAGATCATTTGCAAGATATGAGGGACAACGGGTGAGAGCTATTGTTTGACCAAGTTAAAAGATTTTGTGAGGCACATAGGATTAATGTGCCAAACATGGATGGTACCATTGGAGTTATGGATAAATATATACGTCGCAAGCATATAGTGACTCAACATCATTATTACAAAATTGACATTTTCAATATTGTTCATGATGCAGCTATAAATTAAATGAATCATCACTTCAATAAAAGTTTGCTTGGATTTATTGGTATACATATCTTGCGTTGATCCAAAAGACTCCTCTAAGTTTGATGCTAATAAACTTGCTAGATTTGCTGAGATTTATGATGATAATTTCACAGTAGCTGATCGGTTCTTGTTAAGGAGTTAGCTTCAAACCTTCATTCTCAATATTAGGAGAAGTGATGGATTTCATAAATACCATGATATTTCAAAACTTGCTCAAATGATGGTTGAAACCGAAAAAGATAGAACTTTCCCATTGGTTTATCGCCTCATCGAGTTGACATTGATCCTCCCAGTCACAACTGCATCTATTGAGAGAATATTTTTAGCAATGAATATTATCAAAATATATTTGCGCAACAATGTAGCCGATGAGTGGCTCAATGATTTGATGGTGTGTTACACCGAGCGAGAGATATTTAACAGCATTGATAATGATAAAGTCATAAGACAATTGCAAGGCATGAAATCTCACAGAATAAATTTGCTTTATGATTTAAGCTTGCGCGTTAGTGGTATATTATGTTTTTTCTTGAATGTTCATAATCATTTATAATTAGTTATCATATTACTAATTTTGCTATTTTTCATATTCATATGGCTAATCTCACCTCATTGAAGCAAATTTATATATTTTTGGATGCGCATTCTATCACTGAGGTACTTTTTTTGTATTTCTCTTTTTTTGCTTTGTATGTCTTCTATTTATGTATAAATTTGAATTACATAAGAGTAAAATATTATGTTTGTATCAATCTAGCTTAGTTTTTTGACGTTTTAAGTTCATTCTCTATTTTCATCTAGCTTTGCCACTGCATAAGATAGTTAACCTTGACTTGTACGAACGACGGTTTGTTTGTTTAACGTCCCTGAAGACGAGCAAGGTGAACGCATGTGATATCGCCGAAATTTGCATCAACAGAAAGAGAGATGGATGTGGTAAGAAGATTCGTGCAGTAACCCAGCCGGTTGGGCTGCTTTCGGCCACGGCCCAACACACCTGGACTGAGCCGTACGTACACACTGCATACAAAGTAAGAGTTCTTTTTTAATCAATGGCTTATGGTTTTTCTTAAATAAGGCTAAGTTCTTTTTCTTTTATAACTTATAGCTTATAATTTATATCATAGTAACTGACTTCTAAACGGTGCGTTTTTTCAACGTAAGATCAACAGAAATATTGTAGTAAAAAATATACTGAGTTTAACTATACCGACTAAAATCGCATGCAACTATTTTTCTCTATGTACCGCCTCTCGTGAATAGCAAGAATTTAAAATTTTAAGTCATAAGCTATAAGCCACAGCCCAAAAGAATTCACCCTAAATAAACGAAAGGACTTCTTTATCACTATTTCGAAACAGTTTATCAGAACAACTTTTTTGAAAAGACTTATCAGCATTCGGTTTTGCTTACACAAATATTTGTGCTAGAATAAAAACCATAAGCCACAATTAAAAAGGACTCTTCAAAAGTCGCTCATCTCAACCCCCCCCCCCCCCCCCGATTCCAGCGATTTCACTCGGACCGAACGTGCGTGAAGAGACTCGGTAGTTCTCAGCCGCGCCCCGATGGCACCGGATCGATCAGGGAGCTCCCCGGATGAACTCGGATGAGACTTGGCTAGAAATCGACAGGGAGCGGAGCCGATTGGGTTTTTGCTGCTGGAAACCTAGGGCTACTAGTATAGTGTCCGTGCTAACGCCACAACGGCATTTTAGGGGTGCACACGAAATCAATCAAACGAATTTTTGAATGGCCATACATGTTTTGTTCCCTACTATCAAAGTCAATTTTTGAATGGCCATATATGTTTTGTTTGGATAATTGGGTTCCTCCCTGCCGCACCGCGCCGCCGCGCCGTGTCCACTGCGTGCGCGCCCCGCACCATGTGGACGCGGGTCCGCCGTGTCTCGTCCGCCGCGCCGCGTCCTCCCCGCCGCACCGCGTCCACCGCGTGCGCGCCCCGCACCGCGCGGACGCGGGTCCGCCGCGTCTGTCTCGTCCGGCCCGCCGCGCCCGTCCACCGCGTGCGCGCCCCGCACCGCGCGGAGGCGGGTCCGCCGCGTCCGTCTCGTCCGCCCCGCCGCGCCGCGTCCTCGTAGCTCGTAGACGACGCGACGTCCGCTAAGTTCGGAGCTCGGAGCTCGTAGACGAAGCGACGTCCGCCGCGGGAAGATCGGAGCTCGGAGCCGTACCCGCGAGACGAAGCGATGTGCAAAACTGAATCGTCGCGACCTGCATGCGAAGGAGCCGAGGAGGAGGCGGCATGGATGCGAAGGAGCCGAGGAGGAGGCGGCGACGGCAGCGCGGCGGGGAGGAGAAGGTGAGGGCGAAGCGGAGGAGCGGCGGCAGCGCGGGGGTGGGAAGGAGAAGGCGAGGGCGGAGCGGAGGAGCGACGGGAGGAGGCGGCGGAGCGGGGGGAGGAGGCGAGAGAAGTGAGGGCGGAGCGGATCTGGCGGCGAAGCAGCGGAAAAACCGAGGGGGCGCGGGGGTGGGGAGGAGCAGCGGAAAAATCGAGGGGCGCGGGGGGAGGGGAGGAGGAGGAGGCGGCACAGGGTGGGGTGGGGAGGAGGAGGAGGCGGCGGCGGCGCAGGGTGGGGGGAGGAGGAGGCGGCGGCGGAGCGGAGGGGTGGGGGAGGAGGAGGCGGCGGCTGAGCGGGGGAGGAGGAGGAGCGGGGGAGACGGAGGCGGAGGAGGAGCGAGGGCGGAGCGGATCGGCGGATATTTCGCGAGTGGGGGAGCGGGACGCGGGAGGGGTACTGCAGATCCATTGAAGGATGACCGTCGGATATGGTTGAGTAAGGAGAGAGAATGGAGGAGAGTTAATCTGGTGCGCACGTTTTTAGGATGGTGTATTTCTGGGTGCATATTGTGGTGTGGATGTAGTTAAGGTCATGACTGTGGAGCAGGTAATTGTTGGGTGGATGTAGGATAATTTTAACTGGTGGTTTATTAGTTTAGATGAGTAAGGAGAGAGAATGGAGGAGAGTTAATCTGGTGCGCACGTTTTTAGGATAGTGTATTTCTGGGTGCATATTGTGGTGTGGATGTAGTTAAGGTCATGACTGTGGAGCAGGTAATTGTTGGGTGGATGTAGGATAATTTTAACTGGTGGTTTATTAGTTTAGATTAGATTAGATAGATGAGCATACCCGGGTTGCCACCTCAGATTAGGGTTGAAGCACACAGGTGACCTTGGCCGAAGGATCTCGGTGTTACGTGATTTTTCGGTCAATTCGGAGTGAATGAAAATGGGCCTATTCACGGACAGGCCGGGTCGATTTTACTGGGCTTAGGCCTCGATTCTTCGGCCGATGGGCCCAGTCCGAAGCCCGAAAAACTTGATGGGAATTAAAACAATACTTTAGTCGGGAAAAAATAATCACATATATATTTTTCAAACAATTAGAAAATCAAGCTTTTTTAGGGTTTCAATCCTAACCATTTGAAACATGTTGGTTTTTTAACGTGATTTTTTTCTTTATATTATCTGTAGAGATATAACGATATTTTTTCTTTTTATTGAATGTATTGCGATTAGAGTTCAGTTTCTTTTCAAAAGAAAAGCTCATAAAGACATGGAAGCTACGATGCTCTCAGTATCCACCGCGATTTGCAAGCTCCTGTCTGTAACTGGCCGGGATTTGGACCCTGCCCGTAAGTACACATCAGTTAGGACGTGTTTGAATGAGTGAGAATTATTTGAGAATTTTGGTATTTAGTTGATTCGAATTCAAATACCCCGTCCAAACAAGCTCTCGAGAAGGATTTTTTTAATGGAGAAGAAAGTATCCTTCAATGTGCTTAAGATCTATTCCAAACAACTTTTAGCTCCTATCTTTCAGAAATAAAAAAACCGTTTGAAACATTGATTTTTTTTAATGCAGTT